>JASGAU010409737.1:5077-23924 GCA_030220045.1 Australoheros facetus
GTAATTTTGAATGCTTATATTTTATTGACTCTCTAACTTTTCCAGTGATTCACAAAGTGACACATAATCATTAGTGTTCACTGATTAAAAAAATAACCCTCAATGCGCCGAGCAGGTTTTAAGGCATCACGTGATCCCAAACTCTTCAAAATCCCTCGATTCATATTTATCCACGGCTGTGGAGGGCGAGCATAGATTTGCATTTATGACGGTATGTGAGAATGTGGGAAGGGCAGGACGAGCTCTGTTAGCAGGGAGTGGTATGTTTGGGAGCAGAGATAAATATAAGAGGGAAGTTTCATGCCGGGCAGGAAATCTGCTGTTTTTCAGTCTCAGCTGATACCCATGTGCTGTAGTGTCTATAGGTTTTAGAAAAATCATAGGAATGTGTCTCTGTAAATGCAATTTGAAGTCAGAATTCAGCAACATCATGTAGAAATTGTGCTCCCAGATCACATAATTAGGTTGAGTTTGTTTACCAAAATAAGTCTCAGACATCATTGAGTTTTGGGTCACCTCCACTCCTTAACTCACACTTTTAAACATTTACTTCTTACCGCCATTGTCAGTAAGAGGAGGATGTCTTTGTGTCCGTATGTGTGAGTGGTAAAATTCTGCAGGGTGTGAGTGAGCCCCCCCTGCCCCCACCGCAGGTCTTCGTAGACCAGCTCAAAGGGTGTGTTGTCTTACTGGATTGGGAATAGCCACAGAATTGGTGAGATAAAATGTCATTATTCACATGTTGTTGCTGTTTAGTGCATTCTTTAATGAGCTGAGAAAGTGTAAAAGAGGCACTTGGTTAGTGGATGTGTCACAGTCGTAACGTTCCCAGTTTGGTTACACTACAGTTACACTTGCCATGATTTTAAGGGTTTAAGGATAGGTTTGGGACTATGGTTGAGGTTTGGCTAAAGACATGAATACATGTCCAGAATTGTCAAAAGTAACCTGTGCTTGTGTGTGTGTGTGAACCATGTTTAGAAAGAGTACTAGAAACTGTAATGAACTTATGCTTGAACTTTAGCTCTTTTAGCGCATTTCTAAGCACATTATTGGAAATCTGTTCTCAACACTAGTTTGAACAAGTTGCACTAAAAAGCTATGATGTCTGGATTGTTATTGGAGTTCAGTTACTGGTGCAGTAAAATCTTTTTTTTTTTTCCTGTTTATTTACATTTATAACTTTCACAGGGTTTTAAGAGCTTATAGTTGTGCATTTATCTCCATAAAAGAAACAACTTTGTCTCACTGTACAACTGGGTGTGGAGTTCCTCAAGGCTTAGTACTTGGACCTCTTATATTTGCAGTTCAGTATGCATTTACATGATAAATAATCATACTGGCCAACTGAGGTTTTTGCTGGTCTTTCGCATCTTTACTAATTACTCCTCAACAGTTACTTGCCTTGACAGTTAGATTATCTCAGTACTTTATGTAATATACATTATGTTGGCAAAATTATAACTAAATATGCAAACAATGGTGTGAATCTGGGAAAAAAATGACAGCAAAATGTCACATACTTTGCTTGATTGTTTGTTAGCCATGCTGGTGTTACATTTAGTGCCTGCCACAGTTGATTATTTATTTGGCTAAACACCAGAATTGATTGCAGGAAAGTGTAACGTCAAGGTGAACCCGATTGGCCGATTTATTTATTTTTAAGGAAACATCTTATATTTCAGAGCTTAACTATTTTCACATGTGCTTTTGTGAGAGCAGGGATGTGGGAGAAGGAGTCTAGTAGAGTCCTGTGCATTGTATATGTGTGCATTGTTGTGGCGTGGTGTGGTGTGGTTTAGGTTAGTGAAGGGTGGGGGCTGGGTGGAGTAGTATTGCGCAAGAGATCATTAGGCAGAGGGTGTGTGTGTGTGTGTGTGTGTGTGTGTGTGTGTGTGTGTGTGTGTGTGTGTGTGTGTGTGTGTGTGTGTGTGTGTGTGTGTGTGTGTTGACCACACCTCTGTGGCTGTCTCTAACTGAGGGGAGTGGAGTTTCCTGTCCAAAGATAAAGTCTCCAGGAAGCAGATCCTCCTCCTGTTATGAACTCCACTGGGAGCCTAGAACATTAATGCTACATGCCATGCATTTACTCAAGATTGTTATTATCATCATTTTTGTACCTTTTATTCCAGCTCATATGTATTGCAAACAGTAACTGTCAAGATGATTATTGGCCTCATCGTTTGTTTGAACGGGATGCAATTTTTCCAAATACTAACTCTGGGTCTTTTTGAATGATGATTGCCATATGATTGGATACGTGTCCCCACAAGACAAAACATAACCTAGAGTGAAGGCACGAAATCGAGTTAAAAAAAAAAAATGATGATGATTTTTATTAAAACCTCAGGAAATACAAAATATTATGGTCTATGGATTATATGCAGTTCTTTGCTGCCTGGCTCCCGGTCTGTGAGACCAGCATATGAAGTGGTTACTCAGACAGTAATGGGAGACGATGTTGGATCCACTCTAGAAGATATGTAAAACAAACTTCAACACAATCTTATAGAAAATAAAATTGTATGTAAAGATTGTATTTTTGTGTGTGTGTGCATATTTTGCACATTTCACTGGTCAACTATCTTTCAGATAGTCTGCTTTGGAGATAAAATGTGCTATTTATTAAGGATTTTGATTAATTAAAATAGCTGATCGGTTACTGTTTCCAGGGTATTTAACTGGTTGACATCTCACACCTATCTGCATTGTTTACATAATTGAGTTTTCAAAATAAATTGCCAGCTTGTCTTCTTATCTGGTTATAGTAAAATTTCAGCTTTCTTTGCTGAAACAATTTAAACATCAGATAAAGTTCTATATAGAGAAGACTTGTGATAATATGTGAAACATTATATTAGAAAGCATAACATTTGACAAATACCGCCCTCCTATTAGGGCAGTTTTTACTTAAATTCAGGATCAAATTGCATTTTTGTCAGCTTTGCTTTCAATTTATTTCACTTTTACTCAAAACGATCAGTGTTTGGCGATCAGTCAGGAAAAGATGTAATCTAATGACCACCCGAAGATACTCACTGTACATTCAGCAGTGAGCGAGGGCTCTGCGTTGGCAGTCCGTAGGTGGTACGTGGAGCTTTTCAGAACCACATCCACATAGCTGTATACTGTATGAATGTCAAGTATACATGCGGGCTACACTTGTTCATGCAAGTGCCGCCGTTCGGCCTTTGGCCTCATCTGCTGCTGCGAGAAAGACGGAAAATATACAAACAACTTCTGTGTAGTGAAATAAAACCAGCGTTAAAAATACTTAAAAATCTCCTCTGCAGCCTCTCTTTGTGCTTCTCATTTTTGAATTTGTTAGTATTTTTTTGTCCTTCCTCTTTGCTGATCTTCCCTTTTCTTTGGAAGCTGACTTTTCAACCCATCAGGATTAGACCTACATATGGTGTCGTAGCCGTAGGGCTTTCGAGTGAGTTTCTATAACCTCTGTGTTGGTTAAATTCCCACAATCCCCCTCTCTGCGTACCCAAAGAGCTACGCAAATGGAAACCATTGCGGGATCATAAATTCTGCATTACTCAAGAGCAGCTTGGCAGTAAATTTAGAATAGATGAGGAGACAATGAAATGTTGGGGCAAGAGGAGGGAACAGGAAGATGATTAAACAATATGGTAAGTTCATACAAGTTAAATTGTTTGTCAGAGTGACAGAATGGGGTCAAAGTTCATTCTGTGACTAGATTTAGCTTTCCAGTGAAAGTTTTCTTCTTTTTTTCCCCCAGTTGCTCTTCCTGTAGTTTTTCCCCAGAACAGACAGTCACACACTTTTCTCTCCTCTCATCTCTCTCTTCTTTCCCGCCATTGTTCTTTTTCCTCTTTCAGACTCTGCCACTTGACTCTCTTCTTCTCTCCCTCTCTCTTTTCTCCACTCTCACTCTTTCTCCTCCTCCTTTCTCACTCTCTCACCCTAATAGGATATGTCGAGGGAGGCACTGCTTCCGCTCACCCCATTTCCATGGCAACCACGGCTCTGGCGGGAGTTGCCGAAAAGGCTGTGTAGCCTGNACCCGGTCCTCACTCCTTTTCCTCCTCCTCTTTTCTCCTCTTTTCTCCTCCACCTTTCCAACCAGTGCCTCTTTCTGTCTTTTCCCTGCCCCCTCTTCACTCTCTCCCCCTTTCTAACTCACCACTTCTGCCAAAGGCGAACACACACACACACACACACACTGAATACCTGCCAGCACAGCACAGTGAATAGCCCTGTAATCTCTCTCATGCACACATACACACACAGAGACACACAAACAAACAATGAGGCCCTGTGTGTGTGTGTGTGTGTGTGTGTGTGTGTGTGTGTGTGTGTGTGTCACACTGATGTATGCACATAAACAAGTCAGTTGTCCTCCAGCAAACAGAGCACTCATGCACAAAGAAAGGCCACATTTCTCTCTCTCTCTCTCTCACACACACACACACACACACACACACACACACACACACACACACACACACACACACACACTTTCTATTACTCCCTGTGTGTTTGTGTGTGCGAAAGCATGAGACATGAGAGGTTTGAGGCCTATTTACTGTGCTTTTGCCAGCAGGGCTTTGCTAGCATGAGTTAGTTAGTAGTCATTATGTGTGTGTCTGTGTGTGTGAGGGATATTGTGTGTGTGTGTGTGTGTGTGTGTGTGTGTGTGTGCGCGCATCTATGCTGGAGCATTCAGTCCATTCAAAGGACAGCACATTCACAATTTGGGATGCAGAGAGGGAGCGAGAGAGAGAGGAGGGTTTGCAGTTCAGTGCAGATGTAGTCACCTCTGCTGGTGCAGGATGATGATGTCATTGTTGGCAGCCCACTTCCTACAGCACGGAGCTTCCGGGAAGCAAATACAGCGCGTCTGGCTGGGAAAGGAAGCAGTATGTTGTTCTAAACTAATCTGAAAACATGTAGGTCATTAAGTGGATTGGCTGATGTTCAGTACAGTCACAGTAGATCATGTTGTCTGTGCTCCAAATCGCAGCACAGCCTGAGGTTGTTGGGGGTTCAGGAGCAGAAGCAGCCACATTTTTTAAAGCTGTCTCCATCAGTAAAAGGTTGTTATCAGCCAAGATATTGCCTCTAATTCTACTGAAATAAGGGGCAAAATCATAATTATGAAATAACTGCTTATTTGCAGCAGTCTGCTCTAAAGCCTTGGTTTGCCACAGATTTTCTCCATCTCAGACTTTGTAGTTGAGGTCGGCTCTATAGCATCCGCAAACTATTGTTTATTTTCCCTTTTAAAAAAAAAATCATATTAATTTGATTGATCACTTGATATTTTCACTTGGTTGTCTACAGTGGTTCCGCATCCCACCATCCTTCACTTCCATTAGTAGGCTTTTCAGCACCTCACCTTAAAGGTGAGATAAGTTTAACTTGGACCCCACCCACTGCCAGTCTCTGTTTATGTGGACTCCACAGCTCCGCCCAGCTGCTGTTCAAACCTTCTGTTTGCAAGAGGCAGCCAAATAGAAGAAAGCTGAAACAGCTTGTTTCAGATGGAGAGATGAGCTGGTGCACCAAGCCCCAGGATAAGATAAATGGTTATTTTGATCTGTGAATCATGCACAGCTACTTTAGTAGAGTCAAAGAATAAAAATGTGGAGCTGAATATCGGCATAATTTGTACAGTTGAACAAGCTACTGCAACTTAAAAACTGTGCTGAAACACACGGACAAGATTTTGGTAGCATCTCCAGCTTGAGCTGCGTGCTTGAATTATGTGTTTGACAAGAAACACACGCACAAGCTTCAGGCTGCTGAGAGGCAACTTCAATCAGGACGTGATGCACGGCATTTAATTTTCACCAACTTGTGTGCAAGCAGCTCCTCACACACATATAACTTAATACTTTGCATGTGCCGCTGGGATTAAATGGTAGCCAGCGGACGTGCAAAACTAAAAGCGACACTTGATGAGATAATGACATCATTTCAGTAATGCAGGCAGCGCTGATATCTTAAATTCCTGTCATCATTAGAACGAGTTCAGAAACATCTCACCTTCTGTTGGAATCATTAATGTCATCTTGTGGATATGTGGAGATAATTTTTGACGTGTCAGGTGCCTATCATCTGCAAGTGCCTATATAATTAATAGTAGATACATCAGAGGCTTGGGCTGCTTGCCCTGGGTCAAGCTGCTTGTTTCTCGTCTCGCTGCTGTCAATTTGTTATGTTTCGTCTTTTAGGTGTCAAGCCTTCAGGGTGGGTTATGCTTCATGTAGACGTAGTTTGCGTGACGGGTTGTCTGAAGCTAAAATTGTTAATCGCTGTTCTGAACGGCCACGCGGGAAGACTGGGTGAAAAAGCGGCTGTCAGAGAAAAGGGTGAGACATGATGATCTCTTTAATGTGCTTGTAGATGCTCATATTTTCACATCAAACTCTGATGTTATTTAAACTTGGAAAAAAGTAGTGTCAGCAGAGCGAAATATATTCACCGGTTTCCTGCATAAACAGACTGTTTCCCAGAGTTAAGCCGAGGTGTCGCAGGCGCCAGCGTCTTAACTGTTAAAACAAGAGAGGCACAATGTTTGATATTTCCCCTTTATAAAAGTGATGATTTAGAAATAATGCCTAGGTCACGGGCTTAATTCAGTTTTGGACTTTTGAATGAACTAAAGAGGCAAATTTATGTTTTCCCAGGCTCAGCTGTATCTGTCTCTAAAGAGGATTTTAACAAACAAAGCCTTTCTTGTCCTTGAGAATTGTATTTGGACATTGAAGCTCTTTTTTTTTATCATTAGTGATAATGTTTTGTTTTTATTTTGCAATATTATATATGAACAGGGAAGAAAGAAAACAGACTGTAGCACAACGTTGTTAACCTGATAAGATGGTACGCTTTCTTTACTGACTAAAGAAAGAAAATGATCTGGAAACACAAGCGATTGTGAGGTGTCAGGATTGAAAAGCCATGAACTTTGCCAAACTTTGTTGAAGTGGGACCTATAATGAGGTTTTATCTCTCTGCCTAGACTTTCTATAAGCGTTTTCCACATCCAGTTCAGCCACATTCTTACAGAGTTATAGAGAAACCTGCTGGGACATAGGAAAACTAAAATGAATCATGAAGCAGGTATTTGTAGTAAAGGCTTTAAAAAACTGCCCATTATTAGTAGTGGTTACATATGATGAAAGTCTATATAATGATGGAGACATAGGAAGAGATTCTTAGACATTTTTGGGACATAATAATTAAACAGGTAAGTCCAAGTAAATCCTTCTTTGGTAGTGAAAACAAAGGTATGCATATGATAGCACCAAATTATTTGTTTCACAGCTACCACCACTGAATTTTTTTTTTTTCTAGTTTTCATTAATAGTTTGTCTGGAGAATGTTTTTATTACTTCACATGAAATAGGCAAGAATAACAGAAACAGGGTTATTATAAATATCCAGAAACAAGAAAACATAGGCAAAAAAAGGACACTCTTGACTTTATATTTTGTTCTAATTGAGCTGTATCAGACTGTAATTTGTCCAATCTCATCTATATTCTGATGAACTACGGCCAACATTTCTGAACTTCTAGGGTCCAGATAGCCTATAATGGCTGTCTGGTTCAAGGCTCCCTTTTCCATGTTCTGATCAATGATTATGAATGCAGATCAAATTTGAACAAGTTCAATCATTTTAAGACAATAATCAGTGGTTTCAACATTGCATTCCATTCTCTTTTTCATGTACATCCTCATCCAGACAGGCCTAGACTGGTTGGAGACCCACTGGCAAGCTCCTGCCACTGGGGAAAAATATTTATTCCCTGACTGGTTGGTGGTTGCTGGAAGTTGGTGGCTGTTGTCAGGTGAAATTGGTCACAAAGAGGGTGCTGTACCAAAAAGCTCATTGTGATTGCTGTGGTTGCTAGCAGATTGCTGCAGTTGCCTATAGTTTGTGTGGAAGATGCCCACTAGTTGCCCTTTACTCTGTATAAGGCAAACTTAAAGTAAAAGTTGCGCCTTTTTAAATGTGTTGTGTGCAGCGGTAAGGCACAAATTGCGTTGCACTTTTCATCATTTCATATTCATTTGGCAAGTAGTTTGTAAGCGTTTGCAGACAAATCAACGTCTTCAATGAAAGTTATAGGAAACCACCTGTGGCAATCATAGCCACCGCTGCAGCTACAAGAAGGTTTTCTGTACTGGGCTCTATCTACCTCTTTGCAACCAATTTCTACACTAGTGTCTGTCAGCAACCTCTAGACACCACTCACCAACCAGTTGCAGACTACACGCTTTTCTCTTGCAACTGGTGGTTAAATGGGGTCACTGACCGGTCTCTAGATCTGCTTGAATGGGGCTTTAGCAATCAATTTCACAGCGCCTGCCAGCAACCACTCACAACTGATTGGACAATACACATTTTTCCCTTGTGACTGGTCGTTGCCAACAGGTCTCTAGGACTGTGTGACTCAGGCCTAAACTATTTAGCCAGATTAAACATGATTGGTAAATCGGGCAGCACGGTGGCGCAGTGGTTAGTACTGCTGCCTCACAGTTAAAATCTGAAAGGTCTGGGTTTGATTCCACCTTGGCCCAGGTGGAGTTTGCATGTTCTCCCCGTGCTTGCGTGGTTTTCCTCCGGGTACTCTGGTTTCCTCCCACATTCCAAAGACATGCACTTACTGGGGTTAGGTTAATTGGCTACTCTAAATTGCCCATAGGTGTGACTGAGCACGTGAATGTGAGTGTGAAAGGTTGTTTGTCTCTCTGTGTTGGCCCTGCAACAGGCTGGCGACCTGTTCAGGGTGTACCCTGTCTCTCGCCCTGTGACAGCTGGGATAGGCTCCAGCCCCCCCGCGACCCTGAACAGGATGAGCGGAAGCGAATGGATGGATGGTAAATACTACAGACTACAAATGGATACCAAATAACTTGTGGTGCAAAGTCCTGTCCCTTCTTCAGATTCTTATGCATAAATCAGTATAATCAGCCACAATATTGTTGCACAATAAATGTGCCAGATTATCATTGATTAGAGAAGCAAACTTTACATTTGCTGTGCCTTGAAATATGACTTGATGAATGTGATCTTTGTATTGAAGCACCTGTTAATTGGAAAGGTTGTGGAATAGTAATGATACTTCTAACTGAAACTTTATTTATGACAGCTATAACAGAAAGACCAGCTTACTATGCCTACATGTGGTAAAAATCACATACAATAGCAGCATTAATTATAAAATGAATACTGTTTGCAACAGATGCATAGTCATTGTGGCTTTTAATTGGATTCCTCTTTTCACCCTTACACATTTACTTTTATGATTTACTTCTTTACCAACAAGCTTGAATATGTCATGGTCTGCACTGTGAGGGTGTCTGGATTTTTGTTGCAGTGCACATTTATGCGCAAAAAGCTGTGCAGCTGTAATTAAAGTCAAGCTGATTTTGCTGTAAGCTTACAGTCAGGCTGTCCTGTGTAGTTGTTTGAGGTGAGCAAGTTATTAAGCGCCCAGGAAATCAACACTGGCAACACCTATTAGGTAACATTAGACTGAGAAGTCAACACCGACTATGGCTAAGAGAGACGGTGAGCTGTGCTAGTATCAGCCTGCTAACAGGTGGGTTAGCAGAGAGAGAAGCAGAAGGGAGTGTGCTTTAATGCAGGCTGGGGGCATTTGGTGTTGCACTGGGTGGGTAAGGATCCCAAGGGGTGGAGCTGCAGGGCTGTGCCTGTGGTTAATGTCTTCCCCAGCTGTTGTTTATTCTCTCCATATCCTTATCTGCCTTCACACTTTAGCTGCCCAAGTGTACAAACACACATAAATGGATATAGCTGTCTACAGTGCATAAACATATAAATTCTATACACGTATAAGCTTTGGAAATTGCAAGGAATCCATGCCAAATGTGCCTCTTACTTAATTTCTCCTCAGTCATTCTATTTTTCCCTCGACTGTTTCCTTCTCCATCCTCCGTTCTCTCCTTTCATATATAAACAGTCACCGTGTGTTTGTCTCACCTCGGGGCCTATTGATTTCTTCCCAGTAGAAAAAAAGCAACATTTAAACATCAGACTTAAAGGCCTCAGCTTTGTTTTTTTTTGTTTTTTTTTTTTTACTCTGTGTGCTCTTTTGTTGTTTTATTTTAACCACAGCAGATCATGTTCCCCACCAGTGACCAGTGAAGGTGCAGTGCGGGTACTGTTACAAAGTCACCATTGGTTTCCTTTTGCACCATTTGGAAAAATAACTTTTTCCCCAACGATCCGGGAAATTAGTCTTTCTAGCATTTATGTGGCATCAGTAGAAATATGAGTCTTTGTGCTGTTGTGTGTAATTTGCGTGAATAAATTATGTTTGAATAGATGTTTGAAACTGATATGAAAAGGTAGTAGCACAATTTTCTTTTCTTGTTTGAACAGCTAAATTAATAATGTTCTGTCAGCCGTTTGTGGAAAAGTCCCTGTGATCAAAAAGGGTTATGTGTGACTTGTAAGAGCTTCTTTTATGAGTGTGAGATGCCCGTATTACATGTATTATTATGCATCTTTCAAATTGTAAGATTCTGAGCTCATACTGATACTAGTCTTTGAATCATAAACTGTATATAAAAGATGTACGTAGCTACTGTAACATCACAGGGTTGACCATAGGGTGCATTTGACTGAGAGACCAAGGGTCTCTGATTCTTATTTGGTAGCAGCTTGTAAATCACAAAGTAGACCTACTGTGAAGCAAACCCTTCTTTATCGTCCATTTTGACTCTAATGGGGACCATAATTCACAAAATGAACATTGTGCTGTAATAAATACAACTTGAAACTAGAGCTTGTGACCATAAACTCATCAGGAAAGTGTTTACTGAGGTCATAGATCAGGGACCTGAGGGCCATTTTCTTGTAGACAGTTTTATAGTCAGGCTTCTTTTTGCAAAGTTAGTTTCATGCTGCTGGCCATTAGAAAGAACTCAGATTTAAGGCCCTCTATGTTAACTTTACAGTTGATGCAGATTTCTGTTTGTTTGGTTTTAGTTGCTTATTTCCCCCTTTGTGTCAGGGAAGCAAAGACACCTTCATTATATAAAAAAATCAAGTCTTTTGAGCTCTTGTTCACACTTTCCTTAAACCATTAAGCATAATACAACAGATAAATATCAGCTAAATGCCATCTTATTTTCTGATAATCTGATATCAATTAACAAGACCGATACTGCCGATACCGATATTTGGCTGATATATCTCTACTTACAAACTGTGCGGTGTATAAAATTGTAAAAAAAAAGAAAAAGCAGTGACTTTCAGCGGTGATGTGCTCTCTGTATCAAAGGAAGTTCTTTAGCGAGTAAGCAGGTTCTTAATGGCAGTTTGTTATAGGGGCTGTCACAGTTTACCCCACATGTCATGTAACCTGACATCAATAAATTATGTGGCTGCTGACAGTGTAGCATGATAACCCTGTCAGTAGAAAGCCTCTCATGTTTAGCTTTACCTGTTAACTCTTTGTTAAAGAGGCAGTAAAAATGTGTTTCTAATGTGATCAAATGGGGAGATAAGAGGAAGGAAAATTGTGTAATTAATACTCATTCCCTGCTTTAGGTACTAAATGTTGTCACACTGTCCTCCACCGTGTAAAAAGTCGTCTTCGAACACGTGACGTTACTGATATCGGAGCTGCATTGCAGCTGTTAATCACTCATTATTTTATGTGTATGAAACTGAGTGTGATTAAAGTCCTCTGGACATTTTACATCCTTCTCTCCGCTGAGCTCTCTCACCACTACAGCTGCTCCCCACTTTCATTCAAGTTAGCGATCACATGAATTAATTGCAAGGCGAAGACTGTGACCCATTTTATGATGGAGCAGATGAACTGAGAAGTGTGGCGGTGGTGGGGGGAACGGAGCTCCACTGCAACAGTGAAGCTTTTTACATGTTTCATTTTGACATGTTGAGTTCACTTTTTTAAAGGCTCACAGCCTTGTGTGGCAGATTGTTGTGATTGTGTTATTTTACAGCCTTGTGCAGAGTGTGAGAGGAAGCTCGCCTAGATTTACTAATATTTGTATGCAATTAGGTCCGGAAATGATTAGACGGTCGCCCGATAATTTAGGATGCCATCACAATCGATTTTGGCAGCCTAAAAGTTTTTGAAGGGAAAGAATGGTTAATAAATTACCTGATTTCAACTCAGCATTGCCTGCAAAGGATTCTCCACAGCATATTAAACATTAACATTTTATTTCTGATCATGGTAATAGTCAGTAGTTCAGGGTATATTTTTGTTCAGCCCCTTGAGTTTAAGCTGAAAGTCAGATATCTTTGGTGGTGGCGTGCAGAGCCCAGCGTGTGCCAGTGTCCAAACATAAACTGTTCCTGCCTTTCATTCCTTTTTTTTTTTTAGCCGGGCTTCAGACATTTCAGAAGACTGTCCTGAAATCTGCATAAATATTGACTTGCAGAAACGACGCCCTTCAGGTTTTATGTGTATTTTTTTAAATTTCTATCAACTCATGTTCACTTTTGACCAGTGTTCAGGGTATTTTTAAATACTGTTGGGTAATTGATCCACATCCATACTATAATTTGGTGCATACTATACTACCAAACCTGGCTATATTAGTATTAATATGTATTCTCTACAACCGAATGTCAATTTCTGACTCCAGGATTAAGTACGATCATTTTCAAGACTAATATAATAAGAAAATAAAAGGTTCTCGAAGGTGTACAAATCAGTTTAAACCAAAGCTGATGGCAAAAGGTATCTTAAAACTTAATAAACTGGAGTATAATTTCTAAATTTAAAAGAGAACACGCTTGGAAAAACAAAGCCATCGCTCTGACACGGAGCTGGGTATTAAAATTGTGAGGAAAGAGCTCCTTAACATCCTCATTTTTAAGCTAATCACTCTGCCTTCATAGAAAGTGTTTCTTCCTCTGTGCCCCCTCTTTCTGGGTTGCTTGCAGGCATCCAGAGGGGTTTTTCTTTTCTCTTTCTTTTTTTTTTAATATTGGACTTCAGCCTTTCAGTCTCTTCTTTTGAGGATTTTGCACAGAGTTGTGGGTTTTAATCTGAGCAGCCTTGAAAAGAGGAAAAGTGGAGAGGAGAGGAAAATCGGAGGGCGGAAAAAAAAGAGCGAGTGGGTAGAAATGAAGCCAGCGAGGGATGAAAGGGTGAGGTGGGAAGAAACAAGGGTGTGGTTGACGTAAAGAGCGAGAGATGCTGGAGGGGAGGCGGGATGTGACACAGAGAGAGAGAGAGAAAGGTGAAAGGGGTGTGGTCACGATACAGCGAGAAAAAATAAGAAGGGAGAGGTGGGGGTGAAGTGATGGAAAGACAGTGGACTGGGAGGGAAATGGAAGGGAGTTGGTGGTGGGTGGGGAACAAGTGGAAAACATGGAGTCAGCTGATGGCTCCCAGTTTCCATGGCAACGCTTGGCCTTTCCCACCCACTCTCTCTCTCTCTCTCTGCCTCACCCACTCCCTCACTTCTTTCACACTTCATTTTCTTTTCACTTTTTTCCGTTTTAGTTTTTTTTTTTTAGACCGTTTCAGTATAATCACGTTACAGCCCAGCTTCTCTTCTTTCCTGATCTCCCTCTTTTTGTCCTTCCTCCTCATCTTCTCTCTCCTTTTTTTACCTATTTGCCTATTACAAGTGCTCCTTAAATCCCCCCTCACCTCAGCTGAGTTTCATGCAGGTGTAGTGTGTGTGTGTGTGTTTTCCCTGTTATGTGCAAAACCCCCTTCTTTCCTTTCCTTTCCTTTCCTTTCCTTTCCTTTCCTTTCACAGCTGAGACTGTTAATGACTTTTTTTTGGTACTTGTTCAATTTAAAAAGTGAGAACAATGGACAATAGACCCACAGTGCAGAAGGTGAGCATTTATATGGATTGCATATTGCAAATACTAAAAATAAATCTCGACATGTTCTAATTGGCACATGTAATAACCTGTAATGCAGTAAAAGAAATGCAGAACAGGCGGTTCGTGCCTTTGTAACACTATTTGTGTATAATGCTCATTGACTGCAGCAAGTTGTTTACCACTTATATTTGTGCCGATGCCACCGCAGCAGCCTCCAGCTGAACTGTGTGACCTGATAAAAGGGCGTAGCAGAGTCTCCACCCTCTCCTCCTCACCCAGAGCCAAACTGCGCTCAGCTGAACTGGACGGAGGCCAATTCTGGGACTGGAAGCTCGCTGCTGTTCCCTCCTTGCACTCCACTTCTCCTGTCTTTCGCTCTTCCTGTGTTTTCCTATTTTAAACCCTCTCCGTCAGTACCAGTCTCTCTCTGTACCCATGCAGCCCTTCACTCGCCGTCTCCCTCACTTTCTCCTCCGACTCCCCCCAGTGTGCCACACAGCAGCCATTGTTCCCTGTGCTTTCGAGCTGCATGGCAGCTGAGTCCTGGGTTACTGTAGAGGCAAACGCTTGTTTCGTTCCCCTATCAAAGCTGCGAATGCTCCTGCACAGTATGGAAAACCATGATGTGGATTATAAGGAAGCATTTTTCTTGGCTGAAGCACTTCCTCAAAGCAAACTTTAGCCAATCGTTGCCAGTTTTCAGTCATTGAAAAATTAGGTCAGGCCATGAAAGATGTATGCCCCAAGGGTTGAAGAGGTTGCAGAAGCATCTTTAATTTCATAATTTCCTTTTAATTATATTTTAAATTCTTCTCCTAATGGTTGATAACTACTACAATACACGTGGGTCTCAGCATCCTTTGTTATGGATCAAGCCTGTGGCAAAAAGCCATCATAATTCCTAATACTACCCCGACATTGCAGAGTGATTTTTTTTTTTACTCTTCTGAATATTGATAAAAGTGCTCATTGGTTTTTCTTGGCTGTTAGTGGCACACACGGCAGAACGTTGGTGAATGTTTTACATAAAAATCCACCCTGGAATTTATAGGTAACATCTGCTATTTGATGTACCAGTGATGTTGGAGACAACCAGCAGCGTTTCTCTTCTGTCCAGTGCTACTGTTTTACACCTTTTTTTCTTTTACATCTTACATGCACCTGTTTATGAAGATGTGCATTATCGGTGTTCTTTACCGTGACCATGTGACATACAGAGTGACTGCAAAGCATAGAGACCCTGAGAAAAAAAAAAAGCTTCAAGGTCACGTGCTGTGCTCACTACCAGTGCTATATTTTTTATGAATTTTAGCATATTTTTGCATGATTCAGTGTAGAATAATCTCTAATGGTATTATATTGGGCTTGGCCAGTTCTCCCTTTGAGGCTACTCTTTAAGCTATTTTTTCTATTGGCAGCCCCCCTTAAACAGAAGGAAACTAGCAATTTTTAATATGAGCATCTACTATTGTGTGTGTGTGTGTGTGTGTGTGTCTGTGTCTGTAAAAGGAAACGCGAAAGATGTTTTTCATCTGCCGGTGTGTCTGTAGCTCAGCTTTACAGCATGGAAGAAAAATGCTAAGTTCATTTTTGGGGGGGTTGTTTCGCTCCTGCTGATTTTTTAAACAATAAACCAGCGTGTTTTTTTTTTTTTTTTGCACGCTTCACATAACTATGATTACTTGATTCTAATTAACATATCAGATTGTTGTCCATTGAGAATAGAAATCCAATTATGTTGAAGACACAAGTTGCCAATTTTAGGTGTAAAATCTGGAATTAAACCATGCTTACTGATCAACTTTAGTTAGTTTAAGTTGAATGATTTTTGTTTGTTTTCTTTCTAACATTCAGCAGGCAGATGTAGGCAATGACTGCTCACAGCCGACAGACCTGAAGGTGAAGAAGGAGTGCAAGACAGAGCCCTCTTCGCCTCATCCGAGCCCAACCGAGGACCAGACTGAGCCCGTCGACCTCTCGCTCAACAAACCTCGCTCCGCTTGTACAACAAGCACCACAGTCAACCCAGCACCCAGTAGTGCTCTGACCCAGCCCACCCTGTCAGCCACACCAGTCCCCTCTGCGGTACAATCGATAGGCTCCATGGTAACTATAAACTTTACCTCTTCTGCATTTAGTATAAATAAAGTATAAAGCACATTAGTGTTACAACCAGTTGTTTTCCTCACTTCTTTTCCCTCCAGGTCCTCTCTCCAGGCTCCATCTTAGCCACACAGGGCGCCGGAGGCCAGCAGATTCTCCATGTTATCCATACAATCCCCTCAGTGACCATGCCCAGCAAGGTGGGCCAGCTGCAGACCATCCCCGTGGTGGTGCAGTCGCTGCCTGTTGTCTACACTGTGCCTACTGACGGCGTCGCCACAGCAGCCATTACCGTGCCGCTCATAGGCAGTGATGGGCGCTCTGAAGGATCTGGTGAGTGTTACAGTGAGAGCCTTCAAGGAGGATGCATAACAGAAGACAGCTGTGCTACTTATTTGCACCAATACAGCACAACTTCTGCTTTTTAGCAACATTAGCAGCACTTTGTGTTTTTATTTATTTATTCGTTTATTCATTTTTAGACGCACTTGTCTACTTTGCTCACTTAGAGTTCACTTGCTATCTGGCTTGGTTAGCAAGGTGCATCAGTAATCGCTGCGATATTAAACGGAATACCTTGAAACAAAATGTAGTTGCTACATATACTCCGAGTACACCTAAATGCCTCCACAGCATCCACTCAAAGTGGTCACACCCCTTATAATGCTTAACTTTAAGGTGCACTCGACTGTAGAGTGAGAGATATGAAAGTTTGGATGGGGAATAGAAACCAAATCTGAACCTATAGGAACTAAAACAATTTCTTTTACCAGGCTGAAAACATATTTAAAAGAATACAAATTTAATACTCAATATAAATAAAAATCAATTAAAAAAAAATGCAAAACTGTAATAACTCTGTATTGTGGATGTCTGTGGTGTTGCATTTTGGCTATTATGAGAAGCAGGCTAAATTATACATTTAACCCTGCGTAGGAAGGTGTTTTAAGTTGTGGTGATGTAGCATTTCAGAACCTCTTTTTTCCTTTAATGTGCCATGTTGAAACAGGATGTTAAAGAGGAGCATGGCACTGCGAGTGCTTATTTAACATGTTGCAAAAGCAATATTGGTCATAAAATACTTGTAATGTGAGATGAGTGGTAGACCTCACTCTTTAATGTCAGTCTCCCTTTGACTGTCACGCCTGGCATTGCATGGTTCTGTCACCGCTGCTTAAACTGTCATTTATGGAGGAGGGGGGGGTCTCACTCTCGGAGGAGCACAGTGTTTCTCCCAAAGGAGCTGGTGTGTGTTTGTGGTTAGTGGTATGTTAGATTTGCCATCTGTCTGCCTTGTCTATCTTTGTCATTCTGGAAACTCTCCATATGTGCCAGATGATTGATAGTCCTGCTTAAATGAGGAAAACTGCAGAAAGAAATGTTACATATGCTGTAGAGAAATGGGTGAAATTTGTCAGTGAGCAGCTGATTCTGTCTGTAATATTATTATATATAAAAGTCCAAGTATGCCTCACATGATACGATACGAGCTGCGTTTTCTGACTGCATAAAATTTGTCATGACACTTATTAACAAGGACCGTAACCTTCCAAGTGTTCGTCTCGATTCTCGTGAAACAACAGCGAGTGAGATAGAAGTCCATCCATCCCTGAGCAAACAAGATGGGAAGCTTGACATTTGCTGAGACAAGCTAGCAAAATAGGTCTCCACCCCTTTAACAAACTGTAGTCGAGTCCCCTCGGTGCAGTCGGAGGAGTTCACCTGGTCTCAATTCAGAACAGCACGGTCTGGACTGAGGAATGCAAACGAGGCAGGCGCTGAATCTCAGAAGAGTCTGCAGCACACAGACTGGCCTGAAGATGCTCTCAGACTCTTACTCATCCATGCCGGGAGCTGCTGTGTGTTTGTGTTTTGACCTTTTCCCACTTTGTTTCCAGCCCGAGCTTTCCTGATTTAGAAAATCAAAGTTTAATAGTGACACAGTACGTTAGTTATTATGCCAGTAAAGGCCCAAGAAATGTTAAAAGTGAATGTATGCATTTATTAATAGAATGTGAGATAGATTGATGTTTGTTTTTTAAATAGGATTTGTAGTTATTTATTTACCTTTGTTTTAATTCCCCCGTTTATTTACCTTCCCATAAAGCAGCTCGATTCTGTAGTAGTTTCATAACCGGAGGCAACTACTTAGTTTATTTTTCTTGGCGTCAACCAGCAGTCAGAAAGTTAAACATAAGGCGCGCTGCTCGTTTGCGTACTGAAGTAGAAACGCATTAAGGAGTTTAAAAAGAAAATACAGATATGAATCATCCAGGAGAAACAAAAATTGGTGGGAATATTGAGCCAATATAATACAGTAAATCAATAGACTGCTGACTAATGAAATGTGAAGGTAACTACAGCTACACCGTATTAAAAACAGATACAGAAAATAAATAATATAAATACTAGGGGTGGGACTTTAATGCGTTAATTACGATTAATTAATTACAGGGAAATTAACAAATTAAAAATTTTAACGCATTTTAATCGCACTTTGCACCATGGAATGTTTCTCACTGCACGAGTTCCAGGCATACAGATTATATCGATGCACAATGTGATGAGCTGTGTCCAAATTCATATCGCTTATTTGCAAGAAGTGCTCCGCTGTTTTCGGAGCTGTCCGTTGCCGCTGTTCTACCAGCAGCCCGCCTCGCTAGCTGTCAGCTGACCGGACTCTCGAGGCGAGCTTCAGCCGGAGAGTGCGCCCGACTGCCGTAACATCTTTTTCAACCCCCGCTGGCTTTCGCCGCTGAGTGGAAGTTAAACACAGATATAACTCACTCAGCTTATGTATATTGATTCATTCAGCAACCAAACTTAAATTAATATTTCTCATGTTAAATATTTAAATGCGATTAATTTCAATTAATTAATTACAAAGCTTCTAATTAATTAGATTAATTTTTTT
>JASGAU010409739.1:0-27058 GCA_030220045.1 Australoheros facetus
TATCCAGTTATGATGCTTAACTTTAATTTCAGGAGTTTGTTTATCACAGGAGCACTTCCACCCTTCGTTGGTCTGTGTAGCAGACTGGTGGGAAAATAAAATTTTGAAGTTTAAGCTTATGTAGATTGATTCATTCATCAACCAAACTTGAATTAATATTTCTCATGTTACATATTTAAATGCGATTAAAATGCGATTAATTTTGATTAATTAATTACAAAGCTCCTAATTAATTAGATTAATTTTTTTAATCGAGTCCCACCCCTAATTTAAATATTTTCCCATAATATTTGAGCAGTCTACTTACATATGTTCCCAATAAAGGCCCTTTGCTTTTCTCCAAAGCACAGGATCAAGATTTTGGGGTTATCACAGAGGACCTCAGAGGCTTAACATGACACCCTGACTCTAACCCTAGGGGTTAACGTCTGCTCTTGCTTTCTGTAACCTGTAGCAAAGCTCTTTGTTCTAACTGAATCTTTGGTCTCTTTCATTGCAGTTTTCTGTGGGCTTCGACTGTCATCAGGCTCCTCTGAAACAAATGGAACAGTAGGAGCGCCGTTTGTCTGGCAGTGCAAACTCAATGAACTGTTTGCTCCAGAGAAAACTAGCATATACTGGCAGGACCAAAATGATACTGAATCACTCCACTATTACAAAAATGGGAAGGAGAATCTGGACCATCAAAGTCTGTCATTTAAAAACAGAACCAGAATCTTCCCTAAAGAGTTACCTTCTGGAAACTTGTCCCTCCTCATCGATCCGCTGATGCTAAAAGATGACAAGATGTCCCTCAAAGTTGTGGTCATTACAGACAGCATCAGGTCCATCTGTCAATCCATCATACACGTGGCAGGTTTGTATAGGTCTCATTTTAGGGCAAATTGATCAAATCTGAAATGTTATAGATCATCTTCATATATGTTTACATCATTTCCAGCATTGTTTATGGAGCCAATCATTGAGATCAACCAAACAGAGATGACAGCAACATGCACAACAAAGGGGGGCTTCCCTAAACCTGCACTGTCATGGAGCTCCGTGAACCATGAGGGACACGAACGTACACTAGAGCCACCTGATGTTCAGACCTCTGAGATCCAAGAGGGAGACGGCACCTACACCATCATCAGCACAGCCGGCATCACGGGGTCAAAGAAAGTGACCTGCAGCGTTTACAATCCGACTTCAAATCTGACTGTGAGAGCAGCCGAGGACGTCCCTGCAGGTACTCAGAGGATCTAATCCATCTTTGATCTAATCGATATCCAAATGTCACACCAAAGACTGGACAAATCTGAAAAAAAGTTTTTCTCTCTGTTTATGATTCACAGCTGTCAGTCACAGCTGCACTCTGCTAAATATTTCCATGACACATTCCCCCAAAGAAGCTTTATTTTCCTTTGTAAAGTGCCAGTTTGTCCAATCCCATACAAGATCACAGTCACAAAGTAAATCAGAAGACACTGAGGAATTCCAAGTCCCTAAATTTGGATCGGAAAAAATTCCAGAAGAATGAAATCAGCTGTTGAAATAAGTAAACTTTCCCAGTATTTTTAAATCGCGTTATCATCCATTACTGTTACATCATTCATAGCCGAGTTATTTATGTACACCAGATTTATTGAAGCTAAAATCTGTGACTTTACTATCACACTGGCACAGATCTATTTAAACAGGAGGAGATCTTAAAACCAAGTCAGTGTCTTTCAGGAAAAGTTGTGGCCTCTTCTGCCCTGATTTGTGTTTGTGTAACAACATCAGCACTGACATGTGAAAACATGTTCACAACAACTTCTACAGCAGTTCATAATTCATGCGCTCATAAAAACTGAGTCTGTTACTCTGTCTTATTCATAGATGAAGCCCTGCCTCTGCATGCAAAGGTTGTCATTGCAGTACTCATAGTACTTCTAGTACTCGCAGTAGGAATTGCCTTTGGCTACCAAAGATGTAAGTAAGCTCCTGAATGTTTCTCTTTTACCTTTTTTAGCAGACATAGTTATCCGGTTTCTTGTTGAGTAATAATGAATACTGCAGGGAGGATTACAGACAGATGTTAGAATTATACAGACATCTTCAGGATTTTAATTTACTTGGTTGAAACATAACTCCAGTCAGAAGAGTCCCGGCTTCTACGGCGGCTTTGTGAGCATTTTTCTTTCATTCTAGATCAAAACTGGAGACAAAACCATCCTGAACCACCACCAGCTGAAGATCCTTCCAATGATGTTTTACTAGAAGAGAATGGAGGTGCGTATTACTGCTGTACAGGGAGGAGGGTGGTGCTGCACACTGGGTAACCAGCAATGGTAGTATTCAGGATGATGCACCTCAGAAAACTCAACTATTAGCTGTTGGATCCTGGCTCAGCTGGAGTATACAACCATCAGACAATAATGCTGTGTGCAGCAGAGCAGCTGAACCATCACAGTTCACAATAAAGCAAGAAGTAAACCTGCTCTGCAGGGCTCGAGCAGGTCTTTATTTATTGTGCCTGGCATGCAAGCACTAATATTGTGTAATTATGTATGTGTATTTTTCTAAAACATGAAACTAAACACAGCCATCTCTGCTTTGTGTCAGTATTTCTGTTGTAAGGACGTTCACACACGTTGTACACTGCACTGTTGTATTTTAATGCAGGAACTTTTCCCTTGATTTCAGGTACAAAGAGCCACAGAGAAAGCCCAGGACCACAGTTTCAGGCCTGAGTTTCACTGGCAGGTCCTGGGACTGGTCAGATCAGGGCTGGCAAACTCAATCACAGGACGAACAAAACTGCAAACACGGTCTGAGTCAGTGGCCGAACAGGATTCAAATTTATTGAACATCTAAAACTGAGAATATTTTAACCGGCAGTATGAATCCGAATGGCCAGAAAACAGCAACATTTTCCTCAACACATTAAGTAAAATATAAAATTATATTTTTCTTCAAAAGTAAAAACAAGAGAAATGAGAATATTTCAAGCTGATGAAAATTTGCAATTTTTTCAGGTTAAAACTGTGATGTGAATTCCTGCGCTTCACTCAGAAAAAAAAACACTGTATAAACTGCAGTGTGTGTGTG
This sequence comes from Australoheros facetus, assembly GCA_030220045.1. NCBI lineage: Eukaryota > Metazoa > Chordata > Actinopteri > Cichliformes > Cichlidae > Australoheros > Australoheros facetus. Next base: position 3,073 of record JASGAU010409739.1, read on the forward strand.
AACCACAGACCTGCTCTGATTTTTTTGTCTTGGCCTGCATGGCAGCTGTTGCGGTGCATTGTGGGATTTGTAGTGTAAGTGGTGGGAGCATTAATAATAGCTTTATGAAATCATCTCATGGGCCGTATAAATTATATCGTGGGACACATCTGGCCTTGAATTTGACACGTGTGGTTTAGAGAACAGCTTTAGTGTCTCAGCTCTGGTAAAACCGTTTTGTGTGACTGGTGCTATATAAATAAAACATTTCTTCAGTTGGTTATATTTATTTATTTTTTTACACACTCAGTATTTGCTTAATCAGTTTCAACTTGGTCTTTTGTAACTGATAGATTTCTGCACAGCATTAAAATTACTGCGGTAGCATTTTATAATACAGTCCGTCACCAAGGCCATAAGTACACTGTACATTACATTCAAGAACAACATAAGTAAATTACAGAGATTAGAGCATGCTATAGGTATTAAAGGTACTGCACTGCAGTGGTTTGAATCATATTTATCGAATAGACTCCAATTTGTTCATGTAAATGGGGAGTCTTCTTCACACAGTAAGGTTAATTATGGAGTGTTCATTATTGTTTGGTTCACATGGTGCACCAAACTGAGTGATGAGCTCAGTCAGGCTTCACTCAGTGGAAACCTTCACAGCTGAGCTTCTTCTTGACTTCTTCTGGGCCTTAGTCCTGCAGCAACAACAGAAAAACAACACAACAATGGTCATTATGTGCATTACAACATGAACACAATACATAAAGCTCTCCATGGAGGCTCTTTGTGGTGCAGTGCACATTACATGTCCATGAAGTGTCTAAGCTCAGCGCAGCAGCAATGAGTACCTGTTACATGTGCAAGACGTTGTTCTTCACTGCCTTCCAGGGTTATTATAGTTAACGAAAACGAACGAACTAACGAAAACTGAAACTGAAAAAACATTGTCGTTAACTGAAATAAATAAAGGCTACAATTAAAAGGAAAAAACGATAACTAAATAAAACTGTATTGTGAGTTTAAAAAACTAACTAAAACTAACTGAAATTATTGTGGATTGATCATTTTTCCGCTCTCCGAATTTAAGCTGGGAGTGCGTGCGTGTGCACGAGAAAGCGGCAGAGTCGCTCTGAACCGACCGGGTTCAGAGCGCGTTCACGCTGCCGCAACGCCGTGATGAACCTGTTCAGTCTTTGTGCGTTTCCGGCTACTTTATCAGTGAGAGAATAACAATCAGGAATAATAATCAAAGCATAAATATAAGGACTCACAAATGTCAGCAAATTCCTGCAGAGAGACTGCTAAAACTGTCGGAATGGACGTGAGGAAATGAAGGAAGTGAAAAAACAGGGACAAATATGTTTGCAGCCAAAAAACTGAGCACAAAGAGGAGGAGCAAAAAAGTAACCAGCTGGCACCGCAGCACACCACCACAAGGTAATTAGCTTACACAACACACACGGCTACACAAGCATAAATGCAGACATGAGGTCGGACACTTCCGTAGGTTGTGTACAGAGGCCGCAAAGACCCTGCAAGTCTAATCAGCGAGCATCTAACCAAGCTAGCTCCAACACAGAAGCAGCATCAGGTGGTGAGAACATCAGGATGCAGCTGGATTTGAGCTTTGACTCCTGCAAAGAGTTTGTTTTTGTCAAACACCACATGTAGCTGTTGTTAATCTGCTGCACTGACACTGGAGTTTATTGGGAGTTTATTGTAGAATTTATTGAGTTTGGGAGTTCATGTTTTTTTGACAAAGTATGAAAATACTAAAACTAATACTGAAACTAACGAAACTAAACCAAAACTAAGCAATAAACCTAAAATAAAAACTAATAAAAATGAGCAAAACCGCTCTGAAAACTAATTAAAACTAACTGAATCAGAGAAAAAAGTAAAGACTAACTAAAACTAAACGATAATGTAAAATCCAAAACTATTATAACCCTGCTGCCTTCAGTTTCCCTCTGTCCATGTCCTTCATCATGTCCCTGGAGGTCTAAAGCAAAAGCAAGTAAAATAAAATCAACTGCATCAACGTACTGAGGAGCAACATTTAATCACAGGGCTCTCTAGTTGCACGCATAATTTAGGTCAGGATTGGACTGATACCGATACTGAATGTTGGATCGGCGCATCCCTAAATAAAAGTAGTAAAAGTTTGGTAGTTCTAGGCCACCGTTGTGCTTTGGTTTGTGTAAAGCTTTTAAACTTATTCGTGATGGTTTGTTTGTCCATAGAAATTTTGAGACATTTGAGTCTAGTAACTTAAACCAAGCAACAGGAGGTTTATTAGGGATCAGTGAGAACAGATAATTAATTTTTGGTTATGGTGGCGACTCTCCCCATGAGTGATATAGGTAAACTATTCCAACGTGAGAGATCATCTTCTATTGTTTGTAGTAGAGGAATGTGAGTTAACTGAACCAAGTCTGAGAGCCTGGCCGAAAAATTTATCCCTAAATATCTAATATTTCCTGACTTTAGTGAAGTCCTGGAGGTGTTCTGAAAATTACAGTTCAGAGGCAAAACTGTTGATTTACTTCAGTTGATAGAGTAATCAGATATAGATGAGAACGTATCTATCAGTGTGATAGTCTTCAGAAGAGAAGCTTGTGAGTTCCCAAGGAAAAGTAATGCATCATCAGCATAAAGGCTTATCTTACGGTCTGTATTTTTTGTTTGAATTCCTTTAATATTTGCATTTTGTCTAATTGCTGCTGCCAGTGGTTCAATAAAGATGACAAAAAGTGAGGGAGAGAGTGGGCAGCCCTGCCTGGTGCCCCTCTGCAGGCTGAAAATTTGGGAAATAAGATCATTTGTCCTAACACGTGCATTTGGAGAACTGTGTAGTGTTCTGATCCAGTTAATGAAGGATGAACCAAATCCAAATTTGTGTAGAACTGCTAATAAAAATTTCCACTTTACCCGATCGAATGCTTTCTCTGCATCTAAAGAGACAACTGTGGTCTCAAATTTGTTACTGGAACAGTAATCTATTACATTTATTAGTTGGCGTTTATTATTGGCTGCATGACAACCCTTGATAAAACCTGTTTGGTCCGGATGTATTATAAGTGGATTAAAATTTTCTAATCCTCTGCCAAGGACTTTACAAATGATTTTAAGGTCTACATTAATGAGAGAGATTGGGCGGTAGCTGGATGGGAGTGTGGGGTCTTTGCCTGGTTTAAGCAGCAGGCTGATGTTAGCAGAGTTCATGTTTGGAGATAACGTGTGATCGTTCTGAATCTGAGTCACCGTTCTGAAAAAAATGGAGGCTAGCTCAGACCAAAATACTTTATAAAACTCTGCTGGAAAACCATCTGGACCTGGGGCTTTATTATTTGGGAGATGCTGTACTGCTTCAATAAATTCAGATGGTGAGAAAAGGGACTCCAGAGCTGCAGCCTGTTCTTCATTTAGTTTTGGTAGATTTATATTATCAAGAAATTCTTTAATCTGTGATGAGTATACGGCTTCATAAAAGTCTTTAAAAGAGTTATTTATTTGTTGTGGGTCATGAGTAATGTTACCATTCGAGTCTTTAACAGAATAAATGCCTGTTTTTTTCTCTATTTAGTTTCAACTGGTTGGGTAGAAATTTTCCAGATTTATTTCCGTGTTCAAAGTTTTCCAAACGCAGCCTCTGCAACATAAACTGTGTCCTATTATCAATTATTTCATTTAACTCCAGTTTCAGTTTCCTCAGGTTGTTAATTATGTGTTCTTGTGGTGAAGCAGCATAGGCAGTTTCTAAAGATTTAATTTTCTGTTCTAATTCTAACACAAGTGGTTTCTCTTTATTTTTCTTATGCGAGCAGTAAGATATTATTTTGCCCCTCATTACTGCCTTTGCTGCTTCCCAAAGAACACATGGTGATATTCCTGGTAGATCATTATGTTCTAAATATGCTGACCACTCCTTTTTGAAATAATGAATAAAATCTTGTTCTTTAAGTAATGATGTATTAAATCTCCAGTTCCTGATTGGTGGTGTGACTCTTTTCTGTGTCAGAGACATAGACACCAGTGCATGGTCACTGATAGTGATAGGATGAATCTGAGTGTCTGTGATATCCATCATCATGGAGCTGCTAACTAAAAAGTAATCTAAGCGGGAGTGAGAGTGATGTACTGGTGAGAAAAAAATCATAATCCCTCAGAGTGGGGTGATGTGAACGCCAAGCATCACAAAGACCAAAATCCTTCATGTACTGTTTAAAGTTAACTATGATAACCTTCATCCATTAACACTGTGCGGGGACTTCTGCATGATGATGATATTAAACTGGCATTAGCTGTGAGCTTGCCTCTGTCTCATGTATTGTTGTGTTGTGTTATTCCTGTAACAGAATGCTTTTGGACAGAATTAGAGTTTGCAAAACACTGAAGTTTTCTCCTCTAAGACCACATTGTTGTGCATTTATGTTCAAGCTGTGTTTTTGAAGTGGACGTGTTAAGTGCACTTTTTATTTGAAAGAAGATATATATGATATGATACCTCGGCTCAAAAAAGGTTGAAAACCACTGCTCTGTGTCAGAGTGTTAAAGTTAGAGAGAGAAAAAAACTAGAAATTCTCAGTTACCTCTGAAACTGTCTAACAATAATTGGTGGAGAGAACTAATCAATATATGACTTTGCAGTCAGTGACGAGCCGCCATGTTGGAAACTGCTGAGATTCTATACAATCTGCACCAGTATTAAAATTAAAGCACATTTAATGAACCACTGTTTTTTTGTTTGTTTTTTATTAATGGATTTATTGTGTTTCAAACATGAAAATTACATGTGCGTATCTGCTGTACTTGAATTGCGGGTTTGCTGGGAAAATCATTAAAAGCACAGTTTTCTACCCACTTCTGTGTAGTTGGAGGGGCTGAAACTTTTCAAAAATCATAGTATGAAGTAAAATGTTGACATGTGATTAAAAACAAACATCCAACCATTTCATAACCCCACAAGATTCAAGTTCTTCAGACAAGAGCAATAAGATGCTCCGTATTATTTGATGTGTAGATCTGTCACTTCAGTAACAAAGAGTTCTGCACCTTTGAAAACACGAGGCTTTTTCAGTAAAATAATATTAGTCACGTTTCTTCACATCGCAGCTTTAGAGAGACCAGCTTCAGCTAAAGCTGTTGAGCCTTTCCATCATCAGGCTGCTCTGAAACACACTTTAAACAAGCTTCAAATGGAGAGGCCACCATGCTAAGTGCTTCTGAGAGTCCTGCTGGTGATACTGGAGTCAGGTTCTGGACATATGGACGTGTTGGAGAACACTGTGTAACAGAGGTAGACAGCTCAGCAGGTCCTCTGTAACAGTGAAGTCTTATTGAAATGTAGTGATCAGGTAACGCTGGCCGTATCTTCTGCATACACCATACACTGAACATGCAGCAGGAATTACAGCTGCACGGCTTTAGTTAGCCAAAAGATGAAAGAATAAATAAAACAGATAAATATGAAATAAATGGCTTCAGTTTGCTATAAAATGAATAGCTGTGTGCATGTTGATGGCTGTGGGACCTGATTCCCTTCCAGTGCTGCATGTGTGTCAGTGTGGCGCTGCACAGCCGTGTGCTTTTACTGAGAACATCAAACAGACACATAAACTATATACATATCAGGAAATGACATGTTTCTGCTGTCAGCGATCATTAAAATGCTCTCATATCTCAGTAAGAGCAAAAAACAAATCAGTCCACACTGAGCACCAACGTCCGTCTCCAGGTTAGCGTTCATGTCCAAAGCTGCAGTTCCTCTAATGTCCACTTGAGGCACACAGTCACATGTTAAATTGTCCATCAGAAATAAACTAATTATTATTGTTGGAACAGTTTTTACAAGTCAAGTCGAGTTTATTTCTAAAGCACATTTAAAAACAACATCAGATGATCAAAGTGCTGTACATTTAAAATAAATAAAATAACATAAAACATAAGATAAAGAGACAGTTAAGACAGGAAACATAAAATAATAAAACATAAGTAAAAGAAAACCGCATCAATAATGTATCCAGGACTAAAGACTCATTCCGCTTTAAAAGCCAAAGAATAAAAACTGGGTTTAAAAGTATCAACTGTTGGAGAGGTCCGGATATGAAGGGGCAACAACTGCAGGATTAGACGCGGTCGCACTGGTGTCACTGAAATGTGAGACAAAAACACTTCAGTACTGAGCACACACTGGTGGTACAGCAGAGACTGCTCCTGGGCAGAGATGGGAATCGTGTCAAATATGATCCAGAACAGAGAAGACCGGGCAAACTTGTAGAACCTCCTCTTTCACCTCCTTTGTTTCACATTTCCATGCCTTTGGAGTCCTAAAGAAGAGAAACACGACAATGGTTACTGTACTGTTTGTTCTTTATGAGTGCAAACACAGCATCAGAGCCACCTTTAGTCTGCATTTGAGCCAAGAGCAAAGAAACAAGAAGACAAACTGATTAAATACTTTGAAACATCTGAGACAGACCACATCCACTATGTCTGACTTTTTAAGCTCAAGGAAAAACAGCACAAACAGAACCACCTGCAGAGGAGCTGCTTCTTCTTCTGCTTCTTCTTCTGCTTCTTCTTCTGCTTCTTCTTCTGCTTCTTTTTCTGCTTCTTCTTCTGCTTCTTCTGCTTCTTTTTCTGCTTCTTCTGCTTCTTCTTCTGCTTCTTCTTCTGCTTCTTCTGCTTCTTTTTCTGCTTCTTCTTCTTCTTCTGCTTCATTATTTTCTTGTTGTTCTAAAGTTCAGTCAAATAAACAGAAGAGAGTTTTTCAATAACAATAAAGAAGATCAAAGGCTTCCTAAACATTATTCAGGCTTTTCAAACATCTGTGTGTGATTATGGAAATGTGTGTAAGCTCTGGATCACGTCCTCCTCGGTTAGCATTGGTTTCTGTACTCTGGGTGCTCTGAAGCTGTGGAGAAACAAAACGTCAGGGTTCCCACTGGTCTGTGAAATCTAATGTTAATTTTTTTTTTTTACTTCAAAAAAAGTATTTTCCTATTTTTTTAAGTGGCTGTGATTTAAAAAGAAAAGTCCAAAGTTTTTAAATGAAAGCTTCTCGTTTCTTGGTGGGCTGTCAGCCAGCCTGCAGCTCACAGGGTTTAGATGTTAGACTTCACACCTGTACACCTCCCTGCACTGCTACCTGCTGTCCAACCACACCATCCTCTTCTTTTGGTGTTAGTGGGGAGGAGGCCAGAGCGGCAGGTGTGACAGACCAACTCTGGGAGTGTCTGAGAGCCCCGACCCTCTGAGACATGCTGAATGTTGCAGCTTTCTTATTGTGCACGCTCTGCATTCCAGCCTTTCACTGTTGTGTAGTTGTGTACCCTGCTGACACAGTTACTGTGTACTTGGTAAAATAAAGTGTTCACAGTGAGAAACGAGCTTTATTGTTGTTTAGGAGGTTTGAATTCTCTTTGAATTCTCTTGCAGCAGGTTTGTGAGCAGCTCTGTGGATCTACTGTAGAACGATGACGTGTACGATCGATAAACACGGACCTGCTTCACAGTAAACTGAAACTCGCTGGACATCTGAGCCAGTCATCAAACAAACCAGAGCAGAAGCTGACGGCTTGTGAACAGTCACTGCGACCTTAAATATATAACTCGTCCTCACACATTCACAGCTTATTTCCATCAGATGCAAATAATTTGTTGAGCTGCGTCGACCGGCCTCTCTGCCTCAGTGAGTTATGGTATTTGACAAAAAATGGCTGAGACTCGACTAATTTATCTAAGAAGGATACAGAAATTTGAAGATTTGCTGCAGGTGCTGCTCCTTGAAGCACAATACCCCACCCCTCCACCTGCAGCCCAGCCACAAACCACACCCACTGCCATTGTTCCCTAACAGGTTAATTTAAGCGGCCTGACTCTGAATTGCTGTGGATGTAAGAGTCTCTGTCTTAGCCCTGTGATGGTGGCCTGACCAGGGCTAAGCTCATGTGATTTGGCTGCTGGTGACCCTGAAGAAGGCCACCAGAAAGATGTCAAACCATAAACTTCAGCCTCTGTAAGTCACAGCTCATAGTTAGATTACAAAGGACTTTAAAACATCTTAATTTGATTTATCAGTGCTAGCGTCACCTCTCTCCTCAAGATTTTGGAGTGGAACTTCACTTTCATCTTCATTTCCATCTGGGCGCCCTGAAGCAAAAGCAGAGAATAAAAAAGGTTTATCACTGACTCATAGTTCATCACCACATGTAAAGGTTTGTATAGCTCAGACAGACACGATACCGTCATTGTGTCGGTCTTCATCTCCACTTCTGCAAACTAAACAAGAGGAAACAAGAAAGGCTGAAAAAACTGTTTTCCAAAGAAAACTGGAGACATAAATGATTTAGACACGAGATTCAAAGACATCCTAATTATCAAATACCGCTCTCTCATAAACCAACAGCAATAAATATGTTGAGTTTTTTAAGCTTGAGTTAGAGATCATCCAGACTTTCTCAGAGGACACAGTTCTGTAAAGATGTGCGGTGTTGAACTGTCTCCTCACTGCTAATTAGATTCTTCTCGTTAGTCTCGTCCTGTTTAACCTCTCACACTCTTTTCTGGACTTTTCCTTCTGCATGCCTAAACTAAACCCGGCCTCCAGTAAACCTCTCAGAGGGTTCACTGTGAGCCACACGTCCGTCTGAGAGCTGCAAACAGGGAAAAATTCAATAATAAGAGGACGCTGACCAAACCCTGAGCCTAGATGGATCACTACACCTCCAACACTGCAGACCGAAGCCCAGTGATCCCCTCTGAGCAGCAGAGTGGTACTCACCAACAGCGTCTCGGAGAAACTGACAAATTTGTAAATAATCTACAACAGAAAAAGCAAAGTTTTAGAGAACACAACAAAGGAAAAGTAAGCAACTCAAACACTGAACCAGTAGCAGACTCTGATCACTCACTGAGCTCTGACACCTGCAGACACCTGAGTCCAGCCTGGCTGATATTAGCTGTTAGCTCATTTATCTGTATTAGCATTTATAACAGTGAATAAATGATAAATTATCCTCGTAAGAACTCATAAAGAGCTACAGCTTAATAATGTTAGGGAAATATTTTTCTGTTTCATGTGCTTGAAGGAAGAAAAATATTGGCTAATCTCCAAATATCTGCACGGGTCTAATCAGCCGGGTTCACACCATGTATACTTCCTTACCTGAAACAAAAGGTGTGAGAAACTTCTGCCTCTCAGGAGATGAAGTAAATTCACGGTTAGCTTTTTGGGGGTTTGTTCTCTGTCATATTGTTACAGGCAGAAGGTCCGTCCATAATCATAATCAGGGAATTTACACTTCGGTTGGCTTCATTTCTAATTTACTGTCTTTGTTCAGCAGATGTTAACCTCGGCTGGGACTCAGTACAGGACTTCCACATACACACCGCTTATATCACACATTAATCTGCATCAGCAGTAGGAGAAAATGAGAGCCATCACTTACATTTACAGTTCACACAAAGAACGATGCTGGCAATCAACACAATGATGGCAACAACAATACCTATGACGAGACCTTTAAAAATAATAGAAAGAGGTGTAGTGTTAGATTTAAAGCAGACTGAGCCTTCTATAAATCTGCGTTTCCTACAGGAGAACATCTGTCAGTGAGCCTGGATCATAAACTGCTGCAAGAACAGGTCTGATATGTATTATTCAGTACAACAATGAATATTCTTAAAATCAATAATTAATAACAATAAACTAAAAGTTTCTGCAAAATGTCTAATGTGCCACATGGTTCCACTCTGTGACCTGAACCTCTGACTGCAGATTAACTGTGACAGGCTTTGATGTACCTGTAGACGAAGTCTCCGCAGGTGGGACGTCCTCAGTTGCCTCCTGAGTTTCACCTGAAGTCGGATTGAAAATTCTGCACGTGATCCTTTTTAATCCGCTGATGTTGGCTGTGCTGAAGAGGTTGACGGTTCCATTTTCTGTATTGCTAATTGCCTTTACTTCCTGTGGTTCCAGCATGGTTTCCCGTCCCTGACTGTCTGTGGAGACCCATGTGACTTCAGGTTTCGGATAGCCCCCCTTTGTGCTGCAGGTTGCTGAGGTCTGGTTTAGCTCGATGTTTGGTTTCTGGAAAGGAGCTGGAAGTAAGTCAGAGTTAGTTTAGCAGGATTTTTAGACTGTGATGAAATTAGTCATAACTGAGAGCTCGAAAAAAGGCAGCTGGACTTCTTTAGGTTTTTCAAGTCTTCTTCAGTTCTTGAACAACTGGCAGAGTCCCAGGTAATGAACCCCCCAGTGGGGGCTGTCCCCTTTGGGGTGGTCCTGAGGGTCATTTTGTTTCTACAGCCTGGTTCATGTGATGACTCCAACATGTCCTCCAGTCCAAACAACAATATCATTTGTTCCAAAATGAGCGTCCATACATGTGGCTGCAGCTCAGGACGCAGAGCAGGTCACCAACTAATCGAGACAACTGCTGCGTGCTGTAAATGTTGCATCATACTACCGCTGCTCACTGTAAATACCACATCCTTATTTATTTTACCTATATGTCTTATTTCTATCTTGAATTTATTAATTTGGCACCTGGAGGACGGCTCTGACAAAATGTCATTGTGTCGTGTAATGACAATAAAGATAATTTATCTCTTATCTTTTCACTTAAATGGGAGTTTTTCCTTCCCACTGTCACTAAGTGCTTGTTCATAGGGGTTGTTTGACCGTTGGGTTTTCTCTGTAATTATTGATGGGTGTTTACCTTCTAATACAGTGTGTGTGTGTGTGTGGGNACTGCTGGTTTTGTTTTTTAAGTTTTTCCACCTACAAAGAATGGAGAGGTCTGTAATCTTTATCGTAGGTGTGAGAGACAGAATCTAAAAAAAAAAATCACTTTGTATGATTTTTAAATAATAAATTTGCATTTATTGCATGAAATAAGTATTTGATAGAATAGGAAGACAGAAGTTATTATTTGGTACAGAAACCTTTGTTTGCAGTCACAGAGGTCAGATGTTTCCTGTACTTCTTGTTTGCACACTGCAGCAGGATTTTGGTCCTCTCCTGCACACAGATCTTCTCCAGATCTTTCAGGTTTCTGGGCTGTTGTTGGTCAACACTGAGGTTCAGCTCCCTCCAAAGGGTTTCTTTGGGTTCAGGTCTGAAGACTGGCTCGGCCACTCCAGGACCTTGAAGTCACGCAGGAAGACCCAGCCACGACCCATCTTCAGTGCTCTTACTGAGGGAAGGAGGTTGTTGGCCAAACTCTTGTGATACATGACCCCATCCATCCTCCCTTCATCACGGTGCACTCGTCCTGTCCCCTTTGCAGAAAAGCACCCCCCAAACTATGATGTCTCCACCCCCATGCTTCACGGTTAGGACGGTGTTCTTGGGGGTTGTACTCATCCTTCTTCCTCCAAACACAGCGAGTGGAGTTGATACCAAAAAGCTCTATTTTGGTCTCATCTGATCACATGACCTTGTCCCATACCCCATTTTCTAACTACAGTTGCTTTCTCAACAAGCTGCTTGCCTGTTGTCCTGTAGCCCATCCCAGCCTTGTGCAGGTCTACAATTTTGTCCCTGGGGTCCTTAGTCAGTTCTTTGTTCTTGTGCATGGTGGAGAGGTTGGAGTGTGATTGACTGAGCAGACAGGTGTCTTTTATGCAGGTGACGAGTTCATACTGGTGGAATTAATGCAGGTAATTAGTGCAGAATAGGCTTCTTAAAGAAAAACTTTAAGAAGAGTCAGAATTCTTGCTGGTTGGTAGGTGATCAAATACTTATTTTATGCAATAAAATGCAAATTGATTTTTTTCATTCTGTCTCTCACAGTTAAAGTGTATCTACGATAAAAATTACAGACCTCTTCATTCTTTGTAGGTGGGACAACTTACAGTTTATCAAATACTTACTTTCCCCACTGTATAAAGCACCTCGAGGCCACTGTTTGTTGTGATTTAGTGCTATATAAATAAAATAGAATTGAATTGATCAGAAGGTTTGTGGTTCAATCCCTGGTTCATCCAGTCTGCGTGCCAATGTGTCCTTGGGCGAGCTACCGTGCTTAAATTAGTGGGTGTGACTGAAGCCTGTTATATAAAGCTCTGAGTGCTGATGTGAAGCAGAAATGTGTTATATAAAAATCAGATTATTCTGCTAATGTTTATTTTTTTCCTGCTGCTTCTAACAGCCTTTTCAAAAATTGGAGAAAATCCATTTTTACATATTTCTTTGGAATTTGCTGGTGAAAACCAAAGTCGTCATTCACCCACCCTTTCATGTACAACTGCTTGAGGTCTCTTAAAATTAAAATTGAATTGTACTGAATTGGATATTTCAAAGATCAAGTTAAGATCACACAGGCTCAAAAGGCTTAAAAAGTGAAAGGCCAGCCTGCAGCTCACCAAACATCAAACCATCCAAATCCAACACATCACAGTTCAGAAGGGCAGCGACTCTGAGGCTTTCGCAGGAACGACTGCGAATAAGACACTTTTGAATTTCTGCTAAATTTGATTTTAACATAAACATAATGCAGCAAGGCTCTCAGACATTTTTTTTTCTCATGCAACATTCTTCCTGTTGAGTCAACACATCCAGACATGATTGGCTCGGCCCCAGCCCCTCGGTCAGTCTCCCCTCCCCTGCATCACCAGATCCTGAGACCACGTCTAGCATCAGACACGCGTCTGATTTTCTTTATGAGCTGAATTGATGACAAAGGGCAGGTCCGCAGAGTCCAACAGCTTCTAAGAGCGGGTCTGACTTACTGCTGGCAAAGCAGACCAAGATTTATTACATTTATTAGCTTTTAGTTGTTGTGTTTTTTTTAGTACATATTTTACAAGTACTTACACTTTTCTTTCTAGCGTGGTGCAAAGCAACCCCACGCAAACTGGAGAGCTGGGACTTGAATATACTATCTAATCTAATACCTTACTTCAGCTGATTGTGCTAAAGAATAACACTTAATGTAAAAAACCACATACATGCGATTTTCCAGATGCACCTGAAGTCGACTGAACTTCCCCTTTAAATGTAAGAGATCTGAACCCAGCTAATGGTAGCAAAGTTCACATGTGACATACAGTGTGTTCAAGTTTAGGTGAACATGTTACCTTTAAGTGAACAGTTTTTAATTTGCAGAGTAATAAACAGAGTTTACAGACCTGCCACGTACAGAGTCTTCCGGCAGAGACTTTTTGTGGAGTCGTCTTGCATTAAAAAAACTTCAAGGGTGGTGCGATCGTGGCCCAGCGTCAGGTTTTTAATGAGGAGAGAGAAATTTCCTTCATCTAACTGATTAAGAAAGATTTCAGTCCTGTTCTTAAATGTCTTGCTTTGATGAAGAAAGTCTTCTGTTCCCTTCACATAAGCATGTGCAACAACAGACTCATGGCTGCTGTCTGTGCCCTGCCAGTAGATGTAGGTTTTCTCAGGAACAAACTCCTCAGTGAGTCTGTGCTTGCACGGCCAAAGGATGGACGCTCCAGTGGATCCATTGGTGCTTTCTGATGAAACCAGCAGCAGCAAAAGTGCATGAAGAACTGCGAGGAAAGGCAGAAGAAAAAAAAATTTAATCCACATGACAAAACTCTGCTGAGTCATCAAAAACAGACAGGTCAAAGGTCAGAGGAAGCGAAATGATTCCAAACTGTCCCCATGAGGCCAAAGCAGAGTGTAGAAGATGTTTGATGTTCACTGTTAGCATGATGAAAGTAACCGAGTACAGTTACTCAAGTACTATAATAACTACTGTATATAAGTTTATATTCCTTTTGCAGTATTATTTTTAAGCATTACACAGCTTTGAGGCTTTTGTTGTTTGTTCCAAATATTTTAAAACATGTTGCAGGAATCAAATCAGATACTTCTTAAAATTTCTAAAATCAGTGATTCTGTTCTGATCACTATTACAACCCATAATAATTACAACACTGAATTATCAATAAAACTACCCATTATACAAATGATGCTATTCTGAAAAAGAACATTTTAGGATAACGAGAACTGTTAATTATCGTCTTTAAAGCTCTTGATGTGAGTCTTAATTGCAGTTTTAATGATTAATGAATGAATAAACTGTTAGTTGCAAATAAAAGAACATTATTTAAGAAGCCTTATTAAAATGCAGGAAGGATTAATCAAACAGATCAGCGATGATCACACTTACAGATGGAGACGAGGAGCAGAAACGGTTCCATCACCGTCTGCAAGAAGAACAAAAAGTGAGCCTCAGACCCCCCCCCACACACACACACACACAAAGATACATTTGAAGACATCCAGTAATTTAAAAAATTAAAATAAATGAACAATAACAGTGTTACAGGTGATATGATGGCTGCATGTGTTGGTGTATGTGAGCGTAAACTGGAGTGTTATTAAGATTGTCAGCAGTGCTCATCTACCACCACCCCACCCCCACCCCCACCCCACCCCACCCCTGCACTGTAACAGCCATGTCCAGCCATCTACCCTCCTCCCCCCACCTCTGCAGACACCTCACCCCCAGACCATCAACACAGATAATGTAGATGCCCTGGAACACCCATCATCACTCCGCCCTGTCTCAACATCTCAGGATAGTGGGACCCTTGCCACCTCTGAAGCACATCTTTAACCTGAGTCTGCAGCTGGGGAGGGTCCCCTCACTGGGGAAAGCATCGTGCCTGGTTCCTGTGCCAAAGAAAGTGCGCCCCAGCTTACTCAGTGGCTTCAGGCCGATTCGTCTAACATCGCATATCAGACAGACCGTGAAACGTCTCCTCTTCCATCTACTCAGACCCCAGGTTGAACGTGCACTGGACCCCCTGCAGTTTGCCTATCAGGAGAAGGTGGGTGTGGAGGATGCCATCCTCTACCTTCTCCACCGGACCTATTCCTACCTTGACAAGGGGAGTGGCACTGTGAGGATTTTGTTTTTTGATTTCTTGAGTGCCTTCAATACCATACAGCCCCTCTATTGAGAGACATGCTGAGCAGGATTCAGGTTAACCGACACCTGGTGACCTGGGTTATTGATTACCTCACTGGCAGTACGTGAGGCTGAGGGACCGTACAGCTGAGACTGTGATCAGCAGTACTGGTGCACCACAGTGGACTGTCCTCTCCCCTTTCTTGTTCACACTGTACACATCTGACTTCCAGTCCAACTCTGAGACGTGTCGTATGCAGAAATTCTCAGATGTCCGTCATCGGGTATGTCAGGAGTGGACAAAAGTGGACAGAGAGAAGGACACACTGCTCTCGATCACGGACAGTCACCATTACACACCAGCATAATGAACCAGAGGAGTGTGCTGAGTGGAAGGCTGCTCTCACAGAGCTGCTCAACAGACTCAAGAAATCCTTCGTTCCAAGAGCATCAGACTCTAATGCTTCACTTTATAACTTTACAGATTATATTACTGCACTGCATTGTTTGCACATCTGCATCTGCACATTTATATATGTATACTCTCTCATTCATATCTCTGTGTTCTTTGTTTTGTTTCCTTGTCTCAAGCACTAAGCCCTGAACAGCTTAGTACAGTTTGTGTAATAGTATAGTATAGCATAGTATAATAGTATAGTTTGTATAGGTTGTTAGTCTGTATTGTTAGTATTGCTTGTTTAATCTTTAATTTTTATTTAATATCTATCTATCTATCTATCTATCTATCTATCTATCTATCTATCTATCTATCTATCTATCTATCTATCTATCTATCTATCTATCTATCTATCTATCTATCTATCTATCTATCTATCTATCTATCTATCTATCTATCTATCTATCTATCTATCATGATAATACAGTAAGGCAGCTCTTTGCTGTAAACTGAAATGCTGGATCATGTGCGTAGCTGTGCTGTAAATTTTAATCGTACAGGTGCATTGTGGGATATTTACCGGCTGAGGCGAATGTTCAGGCTCCAGAGCGGGACCAACAAGGACTTTAACTGGGTAAGTACTTTTTAAACATTTAACATTTTTACTGCAGTTTTGTGTCCATTAGTGGACAGAAAAATATTTTTATGTGATTATATTGAGCTACTCTCACTTCTATCACAGTGTTCATAGTGGTTGATCACCAGGCGCTGTCTGTCCCATCTCACTGTACATCCTGTATAATGACAGTAAAGTCATTCTATTCTATTCTATTCTATTCTATTCCGTCCTTCCCTCTCCGTCTCTCTGTATCTGTCCTGTCCATTCATAACAGACAGACAGGAGGACAGCTACAATGAGGGAAGGTCAGAGAAAGAGTGTCTGTCCTCCTCTTCCTGTCTGTCTTTAACTGACCTAAATGCATTTTAACCTGCTGTATCCTTCATGAGTAAAACATTTTTTCTTTCTTTATCTTCTATCAGCTCGTTGATGATTTGATTGTTTTGGCTGTTTACTCAGTTTTAAACTAGCTCAAATATTAAAGATGTTACTGTTAGAGTTTCTATAAAGTGATCAAAAGTATGTAACTTCAGTATTTGACAGTGCTGGGTTCCTTCCTTCCAAAAGGAAAAAGGACAAAGACATGTAGAGTTTGGACTCTGGAGGTTTTACATGAAAAACTTTGTTTGACAGGCAGTTTGTTTGGAAATGTTGACCCTTTGGCACTTTTATTTTAAAGGTTATTTAACTTGTTGTTTGCAATGTAATATTACCATGAGGTCATGCATTTAAAAAAATGTATCAGTTCATAATGTTTTTAGATCGTTTCCTGTCAGAGTAATTTTACAGTTGGTGTTGCTGTTGCAAAGCACGTCATATTTTGTTATGCTTCAGTTTGTCAGTTTTAAATTGACAAGGAAATAAAGTAATTTAAAAATATATTGTTTTTTTTTTAATTTGCTTGAAATTAGAAATATTACTAACATTTATTGAGTTTGGAAAATTAAACTGCACGTTTACATTTTAACTTTTAACAGCTAGCAATAGCCAAAGTATGCAGAGTTCAATTCCTGTTGAAATTACAATTTAGGGTGCCTGTTAAACTACTGTAAAATGAAATCATTTTTTTCTGTAATTCTATCACAGGATTACTGTAATTTTATTACATTACAAATGTAATGACATTACAGTAACCATGTAATATAATTACTGTAACATTGTAATGAAATTACAGTAAAACTGTAATAGAATTACAGTAAAGGTTACTGTAAAGATTAACTGGCTGCCAGTAATTTACTGTATATTCTACAGTCACTTTTTTCACAGTGATCAGCCCCAACGACACTGCTCCAGGATCAGTGGGACACTCAAACTGCTCCACCAGGAAATGTTAATAAAATATATTCGATTTTTTAAAGTGTAATTGTTCCTGTTCTGCTTTTGTAAAGTTATGGATGCAGACTTTATTATGTTTATTTATTTTATTTTGTGTGCCAAAAATACACAAAACACAGAACTGACTGACAGCACTGCAGCCCATGTTTTTATTAGAAAGACTTCCCGTATTAGATTAGAATAGAATAGAATAGAATAGCTTTATTGTCATTATACATTACATATAATGAAATTGCAGATGCAATTAAAAGTATAGAATAAGATCAATTCTGCATTAATAAAACACTTTGTATCTATTTAAGTTATTCATATATGAATTTATATAATGAAGAACGTGATGTTCCAGCCCTGATAATCGCAGCGCCCTCAGTGTTAGTGTCCGTGCTGGGATGGAGCCCAGCCTCAATCACTGATTTGCTCTGCATTTGCTGAATGATCGACACTCAAACGGGATGTGAAAATAACGTTTTTTCAGCGTTTAGCTGCATCTGTCCTCACCGTGTTCTGGGCGGACTGGCAGGTGTAACAGAGAGCAAAGGTGGAGGGATGGACTACCTGTGGCCTTTTGTGCCGGTGTCCACATCACTGCAGCCTGTGCGCCTTAAAGTGGCTGAGCGCAGAGAACACCTGACGGGCTGAACACCTGCAGAAACCTTCTGGGCGTTAAAGACTTCGAGACGCCCAAAGGCTGAAATCAGCAGATCTGATGATCAGTAAAGAGTCCAGAGGAGGTCTCATCAGCTGCTGCAGTCACACATTTCTCAGGACAGAAAGCTCCGAATCAAATTTGCTGCGGAGCAAAGATGATTCTTGCAGCTGAAACACGCGTAAAAGTTCAATTTTCTAATGAATAAACACTTGAAACTAATCCCGCAAATCATTTCTGGGCGTCCTCAGAAAGCGCTGCGCTAATCTTTCCTCTGAGTTTGAACCCGAGTGGAAGAGACATCAGCGGGAAAGCGTCTGCAGCCTCCCTCTGCTATGAAAGCGGGCTGAGCTTACCTTACCGGAGCTCCGGTACTCGGCGCCTGTCCGGGTGAATAAAGTCCAGTTTGCGGGTCCTCCTTGTTCTGAAATGGGCCTCAGAGCAGCAGTCGCTGTGGGAGTCTCACCGGTTCGATCTTCCGGGAACGCTGAGCAGAGACTTGGTTTCTCCAAAGCTCCAAACGCGCGTCCTGAGTTTCCTGCCTGATGAAAACTGATCAAACCGGTTTAATGTGCTCAGGAGTCTGCTGAAACGCACCTGTCACACCTTTGGATTAAAGAGTGTATAAGAGAGAGAGATTTGGAAGGAGGTCAGCAGACACAGAGAAATGTCACAGAGGCGCAGTCCAGCCTCTGGATCCTCCTTTCGGAGAGTTTCTCCCACCATCACGTGTTTTCAACCTCCGAGGTCAATCTTTGTCTTCAGTCACACTTAAACACTGCGTCTTAAATACCGAGGTTCAGGATCAGTTGTCGAAAATGTGTTATTGTAATTAATATTGTAACATTAATGTGTGCGGCTGAGAATTTTGCGCCACTGACTTTGAGGCGCATAAACAGCGCCGTGTCCGCAGAGCTCGGTGCATACTTCCGCCCTCTGCCCCTCTGAGTGTAACATTAAAACATTAAAATAAGTATTAATCAGCTTTCATTTTATTACTGAAATAAACCCGTTTGTACCTGAAATGATTGAACCCTTTCTTTTAGGTTTTAAATCATTTCATGTTCAAATAAAGTAGAGGCGCTGTCTCTGCAGAGAAGAAGCAGTTTTAGTGTTTAGCAAAATGAGTGTTTAGTGTTTTTATTCTAACTTTTCTGAGAACGGCCGGAACTGCTTCTTTCTCCCTTTTTCAGCAGCGGCTGCAACAAGAACCCCGCAGACATGCTTCTATGGCACAAACGGCGCACCACAGCAGCCCAGATCCAGTAAATGATGCAGATCATAACGCACTCTGGAGGAAACCGATTGCCTTGAATCGTTTAAGTGCATTAACTCAAACATTTAAAGTATGAAAAAATGACTCATTATGAGTTAAAGCAGCTTGGATGAATAAAGCTGATAGTATCAATTCCATTTAGTTTACCAAACTTCAAAGTATCAAATATTCTGCACTCATATTCAACATTTTTCTGAACATTTTATAAATGTGGTAATAAAATTCATTCAAATAAGACTAACTTAAAAGTTTCTTTTTTGTATAAATATTACCACGTGAGTTGAGTTTTCTGTTTTATTCCACAAAAGTAAATTATTAGATTGTAGCTGTGACAACTTTAAACTTTGCAGAGGTTACTCAGATCATTTGAGGAAACCGAGTTGTATCAACACAATATGACACACACAACTTAAACTAACAAATTCAATATTTAATTTGTTAAATGCTCACAGCACTCACAGTTGCATTACGTGACATTTCAATTTTCAAACATTTTGTGGTTCTCAGGAATATGTTTACTCTCCACTTAGTATTGTGTAATTATTATTTTGAGAAGAAAAAAAAAGCACATCAGAGGACTCACATTAGAATCAGTTTCATATTTAAGTCAATCAAACTGAAATCAAAAATTAAACAATGTGTCTATTCAAATGAAATACACGCGATGCACAAAAACCATCTTTTCCCAAACAGTTTATTATATCAAATATCACGGACGCAGGATCAGACTTTTCAGTGTGCCAGTTCCACAGGAACCACACCTTCTACAGGTGATGCAGGATAGCAGGTGGAAATCCTGTGAATGGAAATAAAGAGAACACACACACACACACACACACACACACACACACACACACACACACACACACACACACACACACACAATTTTACCTATCAGAACAACTGACAAATGAAAACAGTCAAGTTTGTCAAAGTCTGGCAGTAAACTTCAGAGGTCTGATTGGCACGTTCAGTGCCTGAAAGCGCCACGTCCAGCTCAGCCTACCTCAGAGTCAACATTAACTTAATGTCTACAGGTTAGCATTTTCATGGTCCTTCTCCCTTTAAGTGAGCGACAGCAGGCAGGCAGGAGCGGTGAAGCAGAGTTCTTGTTTCGTCAAGTTTTTAAACTCTACCAGTTTGCTTCATTTTAGCTGACTGAGACCAACAAAGCACATGGCGCGGTGTTAGCTAGCACTCAACAAGCTGGTTATACATAATCTGCATACATCAACTGCAGTGTGACGGTAAAATAACGTTACGCTTTGAAAATAATCTACACCACTAAAGAATTGGGCCACCTGCATGCTAATGCTACTGCTAACTCGCTGAATTAGTAATATTGCGGTAGAATAACTCAGTGGTAAATAAATTATAATGATAGCCCCCTGCAAAGCAGTACAGAAGCCGAGAGCGGGAGAGGTACGTAGAAACTTTTTTCTGATGTTTTCTTGAAATAACATAAATAACTCGTTATCTCGAGAAAACAAAGTTTGTTTTCTCGAGATAACGAGTTAATGAGGGCAATGAGGGCAAGAAGCTGTAACCACGGCCCTCAAGATCCCGAGGCAAACAGGGAAGGACCCAGGGGACCCGGGCCATCCACGGCCCACCAGGAGCCCAGAAGACCCGAGGCCACATGAACACACTCATGTGTGTATGTGTGTTTGCATGTGTATAGACATGTGAATATGTGTATCTACATTTTTGTATCCATTTTTCTGTTTTCTCCCCTTTTTTTATTGAATTTTTTTCTTTCCTTCTCTTTCTCTTTATTCCTCTTCTCGCCCCCTCCTTCCTGCCTGTCAGGTCTGGCATGAATAAATAGCTTATAGAACACTTATAGAGCCGCTCTTGTAAAAGCAAACATGTTTGGTACATCAGTGCATTCAGATCATCATTCTGATTGCAAAAGCTGCCGGACATGCCAGGCTGAAAAAAAACCCTGCAGTAACGAGTCTGTTTGTAGGGAGTAAAAGTAAAAAGTAGTCAGAAAAATAAATCCTCAAGTAAAGTACAGATACCTGAAAATCTACTTAAGTACAGTAACAAAGTATTTGTACTGCATTACTTCCATTTACTCACATATTCAATATTGAATAATAATAATCAATTCAATTCAATTGATAAGAAATTTTATATCCGTGTGGAGGTTTAATCTGCTTTAATATTTTATAGTCAGTCTGTGAGCTGAATGAGTTCACTGGGAATAGTTGCTGTCTGCTATTTTCAGTTATCCATCCAGTGATGTGATGAAAAATCTGAGCTCCTGTTGAGTTTGATGGCAGCATCATGTCTCTAAAGCTGTCACAGGGCCGTGTTTCCAGCTGTGCAGCATCCCCTCTGCCATAAACATCTGGAACTGAGGAGAGCAGCTGCTGGACTTTGGGAGAGGAACGTTGTCCCGTTCGGTCTGATGGAGGATTCCAGCTGCTCGGCACTTCTGGGTCTGCTTTGTCCTGGTTTGGGTTCCTGATGCTCCAGATGTTTTCAGCTGCAGGCCGGTTCAGCACCCGGACTCTTCTGCTGTGAAGGCGTGCTGCTGGAATAGCTGCAGGATGCAGTTTAGCATCGTCCTGCTGAAATATGAAGACGTCTCTGGATGGGAGCACGCGCTGCTCTGAAACCTGGATGCACCTTTCAGCACTGATGGAGCCTTTCCAGATGTGCCAGCTGCCAGTTCCACTGATGCACCTTCATACCTCCATAGTGAAACATCTGAGTTTAAACATTTAATGTGTTTTCCATGTTCTGTTCTGAATAAATATAGGTCTATGAGAGCTAAAGTTAATATTCACTGAAGCTAAATGTAATTCAGTAAATGTCTCACATATATCACACATCTCAGCGTCTCATAAGGAGAAAAAGTGGTTCAGAAATAAGGAGTTTATTTTCATGTCATCACGCTGCTCATCCACAAAAATACAAGAATATTATAAATAATAATCGAACAGCAGAATCTAAAGGAGGAGTTGATCCACAGCAGCAGACTCCTTTTCCACCAAAACATTCCTGAACTTTTCTTAAACGCTGGCTCAGCCACAGGAAACAGACACGTCACACTTTGACTGAATAAACTTTATTTCAGACAAAACTTTGGTGCTCCTGCAGGCAAACAAATCAGACGGGATTTTCTATTCTGCAGAACTCGGAGAACAAAAAGGAGAACGAGCGCTGCCTTTGTTCTGTTTGCTTCTGCAAATCCACAGGAAGCACGACAGCGTGTCAAAACCACAAACGTCAGAGTGACATTTGCATCTGCCCTGACTCGCAGTGTGACAGAGAGAATAGGACCCAAGTGCTATTTAATGTGCTTGATCCCAAATCTTAAAACATTTATGGTGAGAGTCAGCCAGTGTGTACTGAATCTCTTCAGGATACAGAGAAGAAACGATGTCATTCAGTCATTATTTGAAACGAGGAGGGGCGGCTGATTTCCACTCTTTGAGAATGATTCTTTTGGCGACCACCAAACCAAACCTGAGGGCCCTTAGAAGGACAGAGGCAAGAGTAGAAGCATGAGTAGAGTGGCCCAATATTACCAACAGACTATCAGGGTTAGATTTGTACTGTAAATGCTGCATTGCAGCTGAAAGGTAGTGTTCCAGAAACCACAGACTTTGGGACAAACCCAAAAGAGAATAATGCAAACGATGGATAACCTTAAATTGCAGATGGGTCCATGACTTAATCCCACACTGCCTTTTACCCATAATATGTCTGACATATCGACACCAATGTCCTACAGCCAAGCACCTTTAATATTCTGAGACTAGGTTTTTATAGAGGTGGGAGCAGGGATGAAAGTAAGCCGGTACGGTCCGGTACTGCGTGCCACTAAACGATTCTGCGCCGGCAAGAGTCGGAGCGGCTGTCTGCTGTAAAGCCGTCATTCAGAACCGGTCACAGCTGCACTTTGGGTCAGAATAGATCCGCTACCAATAAGCAGCCTAAAACACGACTTAATCAGTTAATAAATATCTTCTTTTGGCATTTCAAATTGTTTCTGAACTGTTCGTGCTATGCTGTTGCCTCAATCCTCTAGCTTCTCTTCCCTCAGAGAACAAGACTTTCGTCAACGGACAGCCACGTCCTGTAAGCGGGATGGATGTAATGCATTGTATATGGCAGGCTAGTCCCTCCTATTTGGATTGACACCTCATTCGGCCAATCATGTAACTGGCTGCACCAAAATCAATCGAAAAGCTAGTTGCAAAGTTCAGCTCTGTACAGAGGTCCTTTACAGAAGACAAACCAACATCTGACCAGTCAGAGAAGAGAGCATCCAAGAGGCCTGGCTTAAAAGAAGGGTTCTGATGGGGGGGTGCTCAGAGAAACCCCAGGCACCCTTAATTTGCTTTGGTATCTTGAATGAATTATGCAGGATAAAAAATTCAGGTGGAACTACTTTAGAAAATAACAGCCGAGGAAGCCCCAACAAGCTCAGCAGAAATTTGTGCAATATTTCTAAAATTAGAAACATCCTTTCTCAGAGTGATGCTGAAAAGCTCATTCATGCATTTATTACTTCTAGGCTGGACTATTGTAATTCATTATTATCAGGCTGTCCTAAAAGCTCCCTGAAAAGCCTTCAGCTGATCCAAAATGCTGCAGCTAGAGTCCTGACAGGCACGAGGAGCGCTGTCATTGGCACAGCTCCAGTTTTGCTTCAGCTCCTTGTTGGTTCTCTTCAACATTTGTTATCTGCAATTAAAGAAACATAATTTTAAAAAATGATTGAACGAAATGATTCATGCAGGGAAATATGTGCCTGTGTTTAGTTTCATGTTTGGACTACTGCTGGAGTCACACACACACACACACACACACACACACA
>JASGAU010409740.1:0-27958 GCA_030220045.1 Australoheros facetus
CTTTTAATTATAGATTTTATTTATTTCAGTTAATGAAAATGTTTTTTTCAGTTTTCATTATTTAGTTCGTTTTTGTTAACTATAATAACCCTGTTTGTTATAAAGTTTACCAGCCGGCAGGAACCAGCTTGGTGGTATCACGTGGTATAGCCAAACTCGCATGCAATTGGTCCGTGGGTTTCCTTGGACGCTTCACTACTACCGTAAGGACTGTAAAAGCTGTGCCGGTAAACCAGGAAGCGCTCAACAAGATTTTAATTAAGTGGTTATTTCTGTTTTGGTATTAGGTTCGGGTCCGCTTGAGACATCATTTCGGTCCAGATCCGGACCGAGGTCCGCCTATTGGTGATGGCTGATATAGGCCATAAAGAAAAAGGAAACTGAGCAGCAGGACGGCTCATGAAGCATTATTCTCTGAAGACTGTTTATAAGCACATGACAGAAAGTGATCATATTCAGACAGGGTTAATGAGGGTTTCTGTGCAGTAATCAGTCACAACATTAAAACTGCTGAAGTGAATAACTTTGATCATCTTGTTAGAATAAACTGCTGCTCCTCTGACATGTATGATCCACCTTAACAGTGTTAAATGACAACAATATCCTCCCACTTTATTTGGAGCGGGAGGATAAAAACTACCACAGAATTTAAGTTTCCTAATTATTTACATGACATATTCATAACTGATGCAGCGACGTTTAATAATCCAAACAGAACCAATGGATTGGAGCAAATTCAGCTAAAAATGTTTGGTGGCTTTTTTGAAATTAAAGTGTTTGTGTTTTGTTGCTGTGGCAACATTACACATTATATGTCATCAAAGCATGATGTAAACTATTAGGACAAAACTCCCAGCACATACTGTCTCCCACAGCACGTTTGGTTAGTTTGGTTTTATATTACAAAATATTTTTGCACTCTGAATGGCCCCATTAATTACTATTCATCTCAGGAACACCCAGCAGCCCCTCTATCGATTATTATACAGGGTTCTAGCCAGCGGTTGATGGCCCGGCACTGCGCCATGCTGAGGTCGTTTAGCACCGGGCTGAGAATTTCACCGGTTCGCTATTGGAACTCTTTGCTATCACTGCAATTAGCAAGCGGGCGCACACCCCGCACCCTCCACCCTATCGTACCTGTCGAGTTTTGTACTTAAAAATACGGGAAATTTTCGTCACCAAAAATAGAAGTTGCTATATGACATCATCACCTAATTTGCATAATTGGCCATTTGCATGTAGTTGCAATCGAGGCTGCAGGGGAGAGGAAAAACATCTTTTGAGAGACAAAAAGTGAACACCATAAATATGTTTAGAACTACAAATGAACTTTATGAAAAAACTTAATAACTTTAATGCTTTGCCTAGACCCATATTACATAGATTAATTTTGTCCCGTATTGTTTAATGTTAGATTATCAAATTTAATGAAAACACTGTGGGGTGAGACTGCTAGCTACATTCATAACTCCTCCTTTATCTGGGCCACTGTTGCCAACTTGTGTAAGAAAACTCGTTGTCGCCTGTCTCAAAGGTTGATAAAGGCCGAAGCGAGGTCCGGGGGTGGGAGCGGAGGGAGCGGGTAGGCAGGCTCTGTGTTTAAGTGAGGTCCGCGGGTTGGAGGGTGGAGTTGAAGTGAAGTCTGGGCGATGCCAAAGCATACAAAGGGACACAGTATGAAGGCTTTATGTGCACAAAACATGGCAACAGCGGAGGATTTCAGGTTTCCGATCTATCTCCAAAAGTCGCCGACGTTACTGGAAAAAGTCGCTAAATTTGTTGCTAGTCGCTTTCTGGAAAAAAGTTACTACGGGGGTCTGAAAAGCCCAACCGAGGTCCAGTTGTTGTTCCGGGTTTGTTCCCGCTGTCAGAACTAACCTTGCGAGGACTGCCACCCAGGCTGCTGCAGGTGTCAGTTCTCGCGAGGCTAGTGACAGAATTAAATTTGGAGCCGCAGGAATACTTTTTTTTTTTTAAATTCTAATAAGATATGGGAAATTTACGGGAAAATAATAATACAGGAGGACAGCGGGACAGAGGAGTAAAATACGGGAGTTTCCCGGCCAAAACAGGAGACTTGACAGGCGTGCACCCCATCGCTGATACCAGACTGGTTTGTGATCTGTCACTAGATCTCTGCACTATAGTATTATTTCACCACAATTTACAATCTACCACCGGGTACGGCAGTTTCATTCACAATGTGCACGCGTGATCTCGCGGTGGTCCTGTTCACGCTGGATTTTATGGGGCTACAGAAAGCAAAATGGCAACCAGCGTTAAAGCGAGGTGGAAGAAGAGGAAAAGGGGGTGGGCTCAAAGGAGAATTCTGGACTTCCTATTAAACATAAATTTCCAGGAGCTCAGTGTTGCCGACTTAGCAAGATAGTTTTAGCGACTTTTGAGACACCACCCCGCCACCGTGACTTTTTTTTTTTTCAAAAAGTAACAACTTTAGCAACTTTTTCCGGTGACATCAGCAACTTTTGGAGATAGCTCGGAAAGCTGAAATCCTCCGTCCACGCCGTGATTTGTGTACACACAGCGCTCGTACCGCATTCCTTCGTACTCTTTGGCAACAGCCGGACCTTGCTTTGGATGACCCCCCCCCCGTGCTGGGCTGAAATTTTTTTCTGGCTTGAGCCCAGTTATATCTGATACAAGTGATTAAATTCAGTTCATAAAAGTAATCACATGTTTATACAGACAGGATGGCACAAATGTGACAGTAATGGCAACTTTTGAGTCTTGAAGAGCTCCAGAACATATATAATAACGAAGACATGCTAACTGAGGGCATTTCTGAGTTTCTCACCCCAAAAATTAAGCCAACACAAAAGTCCCAAAAAAATGCAGTTCCTCTAATGGCCACTTGAGGTGAGTTCCAAGAGTGAGTCAATCCCCAAAGACCATGTTAAAGCCGTCCAGCCTTCCATCATTAAAAGGCTCATTTACAGCCTGCTACAAAAATGGTTTTGGTCTCTATGGATAGTTCCAAGCTTTATAACATTTTTATACAAATTATTGCGTCCTTTTGGATACTGGAGTTTGGCTGTTTTGATCAACAGATGTCCCCTAGGCTTCGCCTCAGCTAATGTGAGTGACTGAACTCTGCCAGTTTGCTTCTTCTGTTGTATTTTAATGAAATGATCTGATAGATAATGTGGCTTCCTGTGTAATACAGGCCATCCCAGAAGTGTGTGCTCCAGTTCTGGTGGCGTTTGCTAACTACATTTGCTAGCATTAGCTCAGCACTCCACCCTTTTGTACCAATATGGTCTCCAACAAATATGACATGGCAGTGGCCCTGAACCTATGGGTACCATCAGAGTGGCATGCGGTCTTTGAGTGTTTCTTTGCTAAAAGATAAATCTGTAAATAACTGAGAAGAAAAGGGTGTAAAAAACACAGCCCAAGGTTTGAGGTGTCAGTTCTCCTTTGCAGTACATCTGACAGCATAAGCTCACAAAGCATGTTACCTCCAGCAAGACGGTAAACCAAGTAAAACACTATAACTGTCAGGTGATTCTCTTTCAGCAGTCAAGAGCATCCTGACATTCAGCTGCACCGAATCTCTGCGATCTGCAGGGAATTTCTATTACGGCTGTGAGACTCTCAGCCTCTCTGCAAAGACCGTCTCTGCATCACCTTTCCATCAACAAAACATCATAATTACAGGATCGGCTTCAAGTGTGCGCCGTGTACGCTGACTTTCTCATTTTCAATTAAAATTCATTGCACTGATTTGCAGCGCTAATGTGGTATTACGCACTTCCACTAAACACAGGCGTTAACTCGGCTAACAGACGCTTTAAATGGCACGTGTATGATGGATTTACAGTCATGTTTCATACATCTCAATTATAAGTAAGCACAAAGACTCTGGAGCAGACAGTTAACTGTAACTTTTCTAATAATGTTAAATATTCAAATGGGAGTTATAATTAAAAAGTCTCGTGTTTGATAAGGTTTATTTACTCAGTGTTTCTGCAGCGTGGACACGTCCACTGCCTTCTCCAGCCCTCAGCAGCTTATTCAGAAACGAAACTGTGAACTTTACCATCAAATGAGATAAAGAATTTCAACATAAATGATTTTTTCAAGCAGCAGCTTCTATGGCAGGAAAACACATGGATCATAATGAACAGCGGACTCATTCTAAGACTTGTGAATTGTGATGTTAGGTCACCTCCGCACGCACAGCCAGGAAGAGTGTGGGCTTTTGTAAAGGCAGAGAAAAGGGAAAAAGGATCAGTTTGTTGCTGCTTTTGAACAGAAACTGTTTGGCATGCACCATTTCAATTTCAAGAGCATGAGTGGGCAACACAAAGTCTCTTCTGAAGCTGTATTCTGTTATGAATGCAGAGCAAAGAAATAAATAAAATAACAGCAAAACAGCTACTTGTCAAATGCACCCGGCGTGTGTTTCTAAAGTAGAGCCCCTCCACCCATCGCTGTGATTCAGGAGCTATTTCTGCCACCCTGTCTCCATGTTATATCAGACTTGGTCAATTAACTTGACCGGCCGTCTCATCTGCTTCTCTCAGTCAATGCAGCTCTTAGAAAACACCTTTTTTCATCTTTCAGACGCATTTCTGTCGTTTACAGATTGCCAGGGATTCAATTTGAGCCACAGAAACGTCCTGTGCAATTCTCAACCTGATCAGCGAGTGAGATGGGGCTCCAGCCTCCTGGCTGCCTTGCAATAGCAGCAAGATTCAGCCTTGTCAATCTGAATTGCTACGTGGGGGAAGAGGTTTCAAAGGAAGCGCGTAATATATAAACACCATGACCAGCAATTGAATGCTTGTGCCACAGTGAAAATCTGCACTCAGAGGGTATCAGCTGAATCTCCATGAACTCAATCCTGCAAAGCTGAACTTTTTCAGATATCCCAAAGTAATTTTAACTCCTTGCTCCCGTGTAATACACTCAGTGTGCTGCATAAATTACATTTGCTTCAACAACTTCCACAAATGTCCAGACAAAATCTGAGCTGTGAGTGTGCTCCACCTCACAGCTCAGCCTTTAAGGCACGCTTCACTGCTCTCCTAATAGTGTGCAGAGCTCTTCTCTCCCGTACACCCATCACTCCCATCACCATCATTCACATCAAAGTGTCAATCACATCGCAGGGGCAGCAGGGCAGCTGCAGTAATGTCACCAGGAGCAGCAGAAAATGAGTGCACTGAGGAGAAAATGGCATTGTGCTGTAAAAAAAAAATGTGCGCTGTATCACAAAGGCACATATAGAGGCGTATGCAACAAGTCAAGGCTAAAGCTCGCAGGTTTGGATTTGAATAGGTTTCATTTTGAATGCTCTTTACAAAGCTAAAATATCTTTAATCAAATATTTAATTCCTAGAAAACAGAACTGCTGTCTCAGGCAAACAAACTGAACTGAGCCCGTTTTGGAAATGATCGATTTATTTCTGAATGATCAGGAAGTAATAAAGTAAGTGACCAAGTAGAGACGCACTCAGTGATTCCAGTCATTCACGCTCAGAGATCCACTCACAAGGCCGTTCTTTTCTCTGACATCATACGTAACGTAGCTGCGACTTAGGATGTTAATCATGTGGCCCAAATTTCCTCTCACGGTTACACTTAGAACACACACCTTCCCTTTGCCCATTATTCGCCTGATAAACACACTTATGTTACACTGAACTGTAAATCACTTAAAAAAGACTTTCGCTTGGGGAACACTTCCTGTCCTTTAAGACAGGAAACGGGTCAACGAAATTCAAAATAAAACATTTTCTTAGTGACCTTTGTTTTCTGGCATTTTTAAGAAAAAGATTTCATTGGTTTACAGGTAAAAATTCCATCAAAAGTTCAATGAGGATTGGAAGCAGATTAGCTCTTGCACATGACATAAGTTTAAAACATCTGTTCCAGTCATTGGTTTGTGAATGAAGCTAAAACCAAGAAGCCAAAAGGAAACTTAGCCCAGTATACGGCTCAATAACAATTAAAGGAACACACTGACAACACATCACATCTCAATGGGGGAAGAAAACATGCTGGATCTCTACACTGATATGGACTCAGTAATGTGTTAGCAATGAAAGGACGCCACGTCGTTTGATGGAAATCAAAATGATGAACCTACAGAGGCTGAAAATCAAAGTGATAAAATGATGCAGCAGCTGGAACATTTAGCTGAAATTTCACTGCTGCAGCTCAAAATGGTGCTCGGTAGTTTGTGCGGCCCCCACGTGCTCGTATGCATGCCTGACAACATTGGGGCTCCTAATGAGATGATGGATGGTGTCCTGGAGGATCTTACAGATCTGGACTAGAGCATCACTGAGCTCCTGGACCATCTGACGTGCACCTGACAGCAGCAAATGGACTGAAGCATAATGTCCCAGAGGTGTTCTATTGGATAGGTCAGGCGAGCGTGGGGGCCAGTCAATGGTATCAATTCCTTCATCCTCCAGGAACTGCCTGCATCCTCTCACTACATGCGCCCGGGCATTGTTGAGCGCCAGGAGGAACCCAAGACCCACTGCACCAGCGTAGGGTCTGATAATGGGTCCAGGGGTTTCATCCTGATACCTGATGGCAGTCAGGGTGCTATTGTCTAACCTGTAGAGGTCTGTGTGTCCCTCCATGGATATGCCTCCCCCTGGAGGAGTTGGACTACCTGTGCAGCCTCTGTAGGGTCCAGGTATGACCTCATGCTACCAGCAGTGACACTGACCCTAGCCAAATGCAGAACTAGTGAAAACCAGTCAGAAAAGATGAGGAGGGAAAAATGTGAGTGTCCTCCACCTGTAAAACCATTCCTGTTGGGGGGTGTCTCATTGTCGCCCCTCTAGTGCACCTGTTGGTAATTTCATGAACACCAAAGAAGCTGAAAGTGATGAACACCCCCTCTGATACTTATCTGACCACATCAGTATCACAGAAGTTTAAGTAACGTGATACAATACTCTGATTAAAAAAGCTCCTTTAATTTTTTTGAGCCGTCTATATAGACTGCGAGCTCGTCAGAGAGGGAAAGAGCCAGCCTGCTATGCACTAACCTTCCTGCCAAGGTTGTGGAATAACTTTAGGAAGGCGCTCTACAGTTCTGGGAATTCTGAGACTTTCATTTATCCCAGCTCAGGTCATATTTGTAACAATACATTAGAAATCATCAGGAAACAATGTCAGGGTGTGTCAGTGATTCATTATGTACAATGATGAGGAGGCATGAGCCAAAGCCAAAGTTAAAGTTTCTCTCAGCCGATGTGATTCTGGACGGTTTCACAGATATTACAGGAAACCATGAACCACCAGCTACCTGTATGAGAGCCTCAGTAATTCATGCTCTTTACCAATTTCACCCACTTCCTGCAAACTGAGAGAGTCACAAACTGCGTGGAAACAGTACAATTACACGATTCAAAACCAAAGGATTGTAGGCGTATTACTCTCAGGATCTCCTGAGAACTCTTATTAAATAAAGTGTGTGTTCCTAAGAGCCTCACAAGCCTGGCTGACAGTGTCCCGACATCCAGCATTATCCACAAAATGTATATTTTTCGTGAAGAGGGAGGTTGCCTGCAGGAAGATGCTGAGTTTTATGGCATGTGACTTCAGACTGACAGAAATATGGACTTGTCTGTGTGAAGCTCACTTGGGATATTACTTGTAGAAAGAGAAAGGGACTGGGAACCTAGTTTGTTTATGAGCATGTGCAGCTTGATGCAAGTAAACGCTGCTCGGCGGAGCGTGACAACGTCCCTCCTTACTGATCACTCCCAGGCACGTACCCGAAGGATCGCTTAGCCCACACTGCAGCTTCGGTTATATTTGTTGTTTCAATGTGTCTTTTATGCTTTTTTTCCTGTCGCCGCAGCAGGATGTGCTAAGTAACAGGTCTGAAAGCGCACAGATTAGACTCCACTCGCATTAAATTTGGATGTTCACAACCTGATTTGGAAGCTCACACTGTAATTGAAGTGTTACACAGGAAGAGTCTGGCCGAGACACAGGATGCATGTGAGCAAAATGAACAGAAAGAAACAGACATGGATACAGATTAAGGAAAATAAAAACATGAAACAGAACTGGCTGTGTACAAATATCAAATGTGACCGAATCAACTTCAAAAGATGTCACATTAAAGGATAAGTCACTCATGGGCACACTTAGGATTCAAGTGTGTAGGATGATGTAAACATATCATGTAGAACTAGTAATTTTAAGGAATTATATTATATAGACTTTTTCCATTTATACCCAAAGATTTTATAATGAGAAGATCAGTTAATACTAATAATTAGAGCCCGGCAAATTTAATCGGCAGGCCAATTTTATTGGCTGATATTCAGAGTGGGTGCCAGAGCATATGGACTGGAAGGGACCCAAGCCTTGACAACTGGGCATTTGGCTCAACTCACTTTACAATTTCATGTAAAACAAAAAAATAATTAATAATAATAATAAAATGTCCCCAGTCGTGTTTGGAGTCACACATGCTATGTACACAAAACAGAGGTTATAAACTGACATGCACATTAAAAAAAGGAAGTCCTGTGTAATTATAACCTGCACAGTGGGACACCTTTACAGGTACACAACAGATTCAAGCTGCTTTGCACCACATCATGGAAGCATACACTACACTCAGAGAAATGTGGCCACAGTGCAAAGACACAGTATCTGTTTTTGATGGTGTAGTCAGGTTCATTTCTATATCACATTTTAAAGTTGATCTAAAATAATCAATTAATATAAAACAGGACAAAATGACAGCGTTAACAAAGGAAACATAAAATAAGAAAACCTGAGTAAAAATAACACAAATAAAGTTCTCTGATCGGGTTTCAAACGCAACAACTGCAAAGAGCCGATCTGTGTGCTTTAATCTGGACCTCGGGACAGCTGAGAGCATTTGCTCAGCAGACCTCAGTGATGCAGAGGGAATGTGCAAAGTTAAGAGATCAGACGGTACCAACCCATGCAATGCCTTAAAAAAGTCTCTGAAACAGAGGCTTCACTTCTGCAAGCAGCCCGAGATGAAAGAAACTCCTTTTAATGACTGCATTAATGTGTTTGTCAGAAGTCAGATCACTCCCACGTTCCTTGAAAAGGTTTTTTATTATAAATCTTTAAAGGGCCGAGGTCGTAGAGGTCAGGAGCACCAAACACAATGACCTCTGTTTTCAGTACACTTACAGTAGCAGTCAGAAGTTTGGACACACCTTCTCATTCAGTGGGTTTTCATTATTTAACAATTGTCTGCATTGTAGATTAATACTACAGTCATCCAAACTAGGAAGGAATACAAGAAGTATTAAACAAACCAGAATATGTTTTATATTTTAGGTTCTTCAAAGCAGGCTCCTCCTGCTTAGATGACAGCTTTGCCATTTTGGCATTTTCTCAGTCAGCCTTATGAGGTAGTCAGCTGGAACAGCTTTCAGTTAACGGCTGCGCCTCATCAAGAGTTAATTTCTTTCCCTCTTCATGTGTCTGAGACCATCCGTTGTGTTGTGAAGAGGTAGAGTTGGTATCCCGTGAATAGCCCTATTTGAGTAATGTTCTAATCCAAATTATGGCAAGAACGACTCAACTAAGTAAAGAAAAAACGACAGTCCATCATTACTTTAAGAAATGAAAAAATGAAAATTTCAAGAACTTTGGAAGTATCCTCAAGAACAATCGCAAAGACCATCAAGGACCGCCCCAGGATTGTTGCTCAGGATAAGTTCGTCAGAGTTACCCTCAGAAACTGCGAGTTAGGAAAAAATAAAAACATTCAATGAGAAGGTGTGTCCAAATTTTTGACTCCATGTTAAGAAGATTTAGGCCCCGTTTACACAACAATGTTTCCAGATGAAAACTGCTAAGTTTTGATGCATTCAGCCTCCCACACAAATAACCGTGCATCCCTCCACGCATGCGCGTGTTGTGTAAACAAGTTTTGCAAAAAACAAACAAAGAAACAAAAAAAAAAAAAAGCCAACTTGTGGGCTGGGAATGGGGACTACAGCGTTTTCAACATCGGTTCTGAAATGTTTCTGTGCAAACGCGTCACTTTTCGGAAATGACAACAGCAAAATGACGCCGTTTCCACTGGAAACAGGACCTTAAAGCCATCTGTGTCTTAACATCCTCCAAACAGTCCAGTAACGCCTTACGAGGACTCACTGATTTACATTTCCTTTGCAGGTAAATCTTTGAGTCATCTGCATAGCAATTAAATGAGGTGCCATGTTTTAAAGAATTGAACCCACGGGGAGCATATAAATTAAAAAAAAAGAGAACTGGGCCAAGAATGGACCCCTGGGGGACCCCACATAAGAACAGGCTTTTTGAGGAAGGTGTATCCCCCAGCCTAACTGTAAAACTTCTGTTGGATGAATAAGATTTTACCCATTCCAGTGCAGTCCCTTTGAGTCTGACAGACTTTAATCCAGGACTTTAGAAAAAAAAGGGCAGCATTGGTCTGAAGTTGGATAAAACTGTTGGATTACGGTGTCATTTTTAAAGAATAGGATCCACCACAGCATGTTTAAAATCAGCAGGGACACTCCCAGAGTGAAGACTGCTGTTGATGACAGACAGCACACTCATTCCCACAGAGTCAAACACATCCTTCAACAGGCGACATCATCTCATGGGTTTCAAGTGGCTGACTGCTTCATTCAGCAGTGGAAAAAAAAAGACACAGGCTAAAAGTGGTCAGAAGCAACAGAGGCTGATGTGTGATTAGATGAGTTAGTGACAGGAGGAATAATATGAGACCTGATAATAGCAAAGGTGGAACAGCACTGGGAGGATTAAGAACAGAGTTAATAACACTAAATAAAATACAAGGTCTGTGACAACTGTTAGACGCAATCTCAGAGAAATACTTTGTTTCAGCTGCTCTTACAACCTTCTGATAATTTAACAGAGATTCTCTGAGCACATCTAAGGACACCTGAAGTTTATCCTGTTTCCATTTTCTCAGAGCATTTCTACACACCTGTCGGCGTTCCCTGGTGGCACGATTCAACAAAGGCTGAGTTTTAGGTTTTTCACTGCTAGTTGTGAGAGGAGCAAACGTGAACATTAAAATTGCCACTGTCATATCTCGGCATGATTCTTTGTTGTATTTTGGTGCTCGGTAAATAAGAGCGCGCAGCACCGGAGTGGACAGCTGGATTTCAAACAACTGCAGGTCAAAGCTGGAGTAAACATCAGCTGTTAGCTGCCAGCAGTTTAACCTGTTTCTTATAGAAAGCAGCTAACCGGGTAACTGGGCCGGTTATCACAGGTGAACTGAGGTAGTTACAGCCTGGAGGGACAATTTTCTGTCGCCAGAAGAAAATCCAAGCGTCGAGAAGTCCTTCACAATAAAAGTCTTCTTAGCCAGTGACCTAGCATTAACCAGAGTCAGCCTGGCTAAAACAGACTCGCTAGCAGACTGGGATGCACGAGCCAGGGGACAAAGATTCCGGTGATCCAGGGGGAATGTTGTGGAAGCTGGACAGTGGGATGCGTAGCCACAGGTACGATTCCACAATAAATGGATTCCAGTGACTGCCGGGAGAGGAACCACTTAAGGTCCGGGGCAAGTCGGCTCAGAAGAACGCGGGGATCAACCATCGGAGAATCCACCTGGTAGTTTTTAAACTTTATTGACACACCACCTCGTTTCCCCTGTTTTCCGTGGCGTTTCTTGCTGGAACGAAGGCGAGGTGGGCCGTGGTGAAGGCGCAGAGGTACGGTCTCCAGCACAGGTGGAATACGAAATTCCTGACATCCCGGAACCAGTCAGGACTGCTCTTCAACAATGAAGAAATTGATGGTCTCAAACCAGCAGAGTAGAGACGATTTGAAGAAAATAGATGTAACCAGAGTGACCATGACGGCAAGCCACACACACCAGCGCCATTGTGTCACGAGAGAGACACTATTACTACTACTATTAATCATCTAGCGTTTGTTGAAGCATCCATAACTTGTTGCATTTGCTCCAAAAAAGATGTTCGTGTACAAAATACAAGGTCTCAAAAAGCAGCTCATAAATGTAATCACAATCCTTCTCGATAAAAATCCCAAAAGCCTTGAGCCAATCCTCTCGTCAGCAAACAGGAATAAAAACATTTGCAGGTTAATAACTTAGTGAATCTTAAAGCAACCATTTGTTTCTGTGGAGCAGTGTTATTACACCTGTGAAATAGTTCAGCTGCTGCCTCGCCTTCACTGTCAGGAGGATGCCAAGAAAATATCTATAGAAATGTTGGCGGCTGCCAGCGCTCCCCCTCAGCCTCCTGACAGTCGAATCTTTAGGTGGCACAAAGCCCCTGGAAGCTCTGGAACGATCTCTGCAGATCTTACTGGGGTGCATATGAGCCTCAGTGACTTCATCCACCATATCAGACCAACAGCTGAGGCTGAGCAAGATCCAGGAATAAGAAACGCTACAATCATCTGCGATTGGCATTATTATGGTAAGAACTATAACTGGGCATTACTTTATGACCATGTGGGGGTTTCTAATACTCGATAACATGTTAGCTTATATATGTCATATGCCATGAAAATAACACTGAAAGCTGAGTTACTAGAGTGCCTAATCAGATGAGCTATTAAACACACATGCAGCAAATTCTGTGTGTAAACGAAACACTGCGATATTCTGCCTCATACATGCAGCGCGGTCGTCTTCATCACAAAATACTGAAGAAATGTTTTCAGGTCGGAAAACGATGAAGGTTCTCGGCACATGGGAGGTGATGAATATGATCAAGTTATAACTGAGCTTTGTGGACTTTAAATGGACAAGCAGTGACTTTTGTCTTACTGTTTCTTTGAGATTTTAACTGTACTGTTGATTGTACATGTTTATTAGTGATGTCGAGCGAGCGAAAATACACCATCCGCGTGTTCCATTCTTTTTTTTTTCCCCTCTCGCTGTGCACTCGTCTATGGTTGTTGATGTGTTTGATTATTTTTAGCATGCATTTTGGAACATTTCCTTTTTTTAAACCATGGGTCCAAAGAAAGCGAATGCGAAGATCACTGCTGAAAAGGATGGTGACCATGGATATAAAGCAAAAATTATCGAAAAACATGAGCGAGGTGTGCGTGCTGCTGTCTTGGTGAGGGTAAGAGTGTGCCACAAAAAAAGGCAAAGAAAAGGAGGAGCATTAAGTTTAGCGATCTCCTCCACTTCCATCTCCGCCAACATCGTTCACTTATTTTTTCTACATTATTTGTTTATAAAGGTATTTTCTTATTAATGAACGTAAAAAAATGTCATGGTTTTGGGGGGGGGCGGGAACAGATGAATGACGTTTCAATTCATTTCTATGGGAAAACTTGATTTGACATACGATCAAATTAAGTTACGAGCTAAGTCACAGAATGAATTAAACTCGTATGTCCAGGTACCTCTGTATGTGTACAGCATACCTCCACCTTTTCAGATTCTCTTCCACCTGCTCGGTACTTTCACTACAGATCACAGTTTTGTCTGCAAACATCGTTTGATCCATGGAGACGCCGGGCCCGACCCCATCTGTCAACCGTCTCCATCACAAACAGGAAGGGGCTCAGACCCGACCCCTGATGTAATCCCACTGCTGCTCACTCAGTCACCTCTTTTCTTAACCGAGCTCCAACAACTCTTTCCCTTATCTTCACGGTGGGGCTCATCAGCTTTATCCCACATCACATACAGCTCACTAACAAAACCAGTCTTCCCTTCTTCATTGTTCCTTTTAATTTGGCACAAGTCTGTTCTAGATGGCACGTCTGATGAGCAGGTTGTGAATGTTTCTGTTCTGCTGCTAGTCTCAGAAGTCCATATGGTGTTGACAGTCCTCAAATGTCTGAAAATGAGCAAATCGTGTAGGCCTGATAGAGAACCAGCGATGTGGCTTTGGTGAAACAGATCTGTGGTTTGCCATAAACTGGGTGTTGCTGTGGTGCTGGGACCGGATGCACAAATAGATTCTCTCAACACCTCCAGAGATGGTGTGAGACTATCGGCTGAGACAGCATATGTGAGCGAGTTTCTCACAAGTCTTCAAACAGCGTCTCGTGATTGACTCCTCATTAATTTGTGACAGAATCTTATGATGCATTACACACGTGTGTGTGTGTGGATAAGAAAAACCGACACTTTCTGTTGTCTCTCCGGGGTTTCATCTCATAATTTACCTGCTTCTGTTTGCTTTTATTAGTTAGGTTCCCCCAGGGCTCGTCCTATGTCTCTGGAAGCTCAGAAGCAAACGTCTTAGACTGACAGACAATATGTCAGCCTGACTCCCTCTGAGTGACAGACCAAGGTACTTAATGCCTGACATTTCATAATATAAATAATGCTGTGGCGGTGCATGTCTTACATCCATCTGAGCAATATGCCACCAGTCCCAAAGTGACTCTGCTCTTTACCTGTAACCTTTATTCATAGAATTTCAATGCTGCTCCTGCCGGCACCAAGAACACAGTAAGTATTTGATCAGTTAGATCTGCCTCTCTCTGTTTGCATTACTTGTAGATGTCAGCTGAAAACAGTTGGCAGTTCTGACGGTGATGTGCAAAGACTGTAGTATTTAACTATTCCACTGGGTCTTATGGTGGCTCCAATGAGCCTTTATTCAAAGGCCACTCCAGCAATTTAATGAATTCTCTTGAACTCAGATTCCAGAGTCGCAGAACAACACATGAAGTAAATGTATGAAGAACTAAAACAATCAAAAACATTAAGGAAAAAGGGTGAAAAGAAGAAAAATAGCTTAAAATCTAAGTAGATCTGGAAGTGGTGCAGAGCTACACAAGGAGACGCCTCTGAAGGCGGAAATTTCCATCCATCGAGTTTGGCTTTTTGTTTTCATGGTTGGAGCTGCAGACTTTTCTGATCCTACCTCCTAGGTTTCAGTGATGCCCGCCTGCAGACAGGAAGCCAGGAATCATGAAATGCTGGCACGTTGTTGCTGCTGCACTTGCCATGAAAGCCCCCCTAACCCTGACCATCATAATAACCTTTACACGTGTCATTTAACACCATAAAACAATGCTCAGGCATACAACATGCATTAAAGTACAGCAATATGCAAACCCTGTGATGTCACATTGGGAGGAATAAACTGTTCAAAGTTTTCGGCTCAATCCGCTCGGAGCTCCAAGTAGATCTTAAAACAACCAGATGCATCTGCTCAGCGCTCCCAGGAGGAAGTCAATACATCAAAGCTCAACACGCAGGTCTTCACTAATCCATTCAGTGAACTAAAAGCAAACACTACCACCTTAAAAATCAATCCTGCAGCAAACCGCGAGACAATGAAGAATCGAGCAGTAACAGAGCTGGAATTAAACAGCTGGAATTACACAAGAGCGATTTATTTTGGACTTTATCCTGGATTGTGGAATTTCCTCAGTTTGTTGCAGGTCACAGTGTTTGACATGGATCTAATAAATGTAGACAGGACTGTGAATATAACAATGAAACTACAACTGCTCTTCCTCCACGATTCACTTCATGCTGTGCCCCCTTTGTCTGGAGAACAAAACTAGATTTTCTTCTTTGCTGGAATCTCAGATTTTTTGGTTTTGTACATTTTATTTCTGTAAAATGTACAAAATTATTACTGTTCTGTTCCAACAAGAGTCCCTGTTTAATTCAAGGCAGCAAAAGATCAGAGCAGCAGTCAAACTGTTAGACTTCATCCTAAATTTCTGACGGGGTTTCTTTGGTTACAGCGATGAACCTCTCACACTAACGCCTGAATTATACTTCTCACTTGAATAAATGTAGAACAATGAAGCCAACACAGGCCTGCACTGATACCTGTGCACTGATGGTGACGTGTAGTTACATTTCTAGGAAGGTGACTGTCGGGTTACAGGAAAGGTTTTGATTTAGCACAAAGATAAGTCCCTCATCAGACCACCGTCTCTGAAGCCACGACCAAAGATCTCAATGCAGTTCTTTCATCTTTGTTCTGGTTCTTTATGCAATATTTAAAGCTGATCCGACGGCCAAATTTAATGTGTTGAAACAATCAAATGCTGAGAGAGCAGCAAAGAAAGGTCAGAAAGTTCCAGGACTCCGGCCAACTTCAAAAGAAATGGCCTCTGTTTTTGTTTTATTTATTTTTAATTTGTTTTTTTCTTCCATTTTTCATTTTTCGACGATCCCTCCCCTGACAGGTCATCTCCTCGGGCAGTGCTGCACCAATTCCAGCACTGCTGCTATTTTAGGAAACGTCCTGAGATCTTTGTGCTGCTGATTGTTTGTTGATTCCAACAATAAATTTACTCTGCACTTTTTATATGAGTTTGACTCATTGACAATATGATCGTCATATTTTTACAACTTTTACTGGAAATTAATTAGAAAAAATTGTAATTTAGAGACTTGAAAGCCTCTAAATGACCTGTTTGAGTATTGGCCGACTCTTA
This sequence comes from Australoheros facetus, assembly GCA_030220045.1. Taxonomy (NCBI): domain Eukaryota; kingdom Metazoa; phylum Chordata; class Actinopteri; order Cichliformes; family Cichlidae; genus Australoheros; species Australoheros facetus. The sequence continues at coordinate 16,402 of JASGAU010409740.1, forward strand.
GTGGCACCGGGACACGGGCTTTAGATGTTGCTGTGTCAATACTCCAGTGCAGTGCTGTCCACCTACACAGCTCAACACAACAAGTTCACAGCAGCTCTCTGTGCTGTCAAACATCATTCTAGAGAGTGTAAGGAAGTAAAAGAGACAGACACAAAGGAAAAGGACTGACAAGCAACAAGAAAAAAGAAAGAAATCCAAGAGAATGACAAGTGCGATCCTTAATAACCACCGGAGAGGGAGAAGTTTTAGAGGTTAAACTTCAGGTCAGTGACCAACATGAAACAAAACTGGAGTTAGAGATTTTTACTGGAGTCGGACATCAACTCAGGCTTAAGTGTAACTTAATATGCAAGTGCAAATCATGGGCATAACACAGAACTCCCCCCCTCTCAGTGATGCTTTTTGTTATTGTTTACTGAAATCAATCCAGTAAACAAACATTCAGCAGCACGTCGGGAGTATTTTGGGTCGTTGCGAGTGTAGTTTTCTTTCCTTGTTTATGAGGCTAGCGTGGCTCCTGTGAACACAGTGTAATGAGTCATAATTAGAACCTCCAATCCAGCCTGACGCAGACGCGTCCTGTAATCTGGGACAGCTCAGAGACAAACAGAAATGCCTCAAAGGTTAAACATCAGGAGCGCCGGAGCCCTGATCTGCATCCCGCTCACTCTGGCTCTGTGGCTGCCGTTGACTCATCTGTTTATTTATACAGCGGCTCCGATTGTGAAGACCGAGCACGTCTGGTTCCTGCTTATAGCAACAAGTCGACATATTTAATGCAGGATGTTCTATTCCCGCGCGCCTCGAGTTAGTCGCCTGCATCACCTGAAAGAATAGGGGCAAATTGTTTCACAGCCACACGAGTCTATTCACATCACCAAACCAAGCAGAGGGTTTTGAGGGTGAAGACGAGCCCTCGGTGGGAGAAATGAAAAATATCCTAACAGTTTGTGGCACTCTCAGGATTTTTCCCTCCCTCGTCTCCACTGTACGGTCATCTTGTGTCATGAGCTATGCTAGTTTGTCAAGCCCACAGAAACACCCGAGGCACGGGATGGGATTTCAGTCCAAAGCCAAGTGTGGGCCATGGGAGCTGGTGATACGTCTTTGACTGTAATGGGTTTGGTTACAGGCAGGCCTACGTGGTGTGGGTGTAACACGGAGCTGTGCAGTCGTGGAGCGGTGAGGACACACGGAGTCGAGAGGGGGGAAAAGAAAGACTTTCCAGTCGAGGCTAATTGTGTTTTGACTCTGAAGATGAACAAGCAGCCTAGTCGAGATATCAGCGCTCGCAGCAGATGAATATATTTGAACTGTGCTCCAGTGATTTTTTTTTTTTTTTTGTTAAGCTTCCCAAAGTCTCTCTTCCCATCTCCTGATGTTAATTAAAGTTTAAAGCAATAATCACAAAAACATTTAGGCTTAGATAAAGCATGCTTTGTATGGGTTTTGATTCATGCTCAGATCCAAGCCAAGACAAAGCTTTGAGCTCTTTTCCTCCTCCTACACCCGCCGTTTGTGGTCTCTGAAGAGGGAGCAAAAATGCTGCATGAAAGGCAGCTGGAAAAATGTTCGGATAAAATGTGGACGACACGGCGTGGAATGACACATCCAGTGGCACTCGAGGCTAATGTAGAGGTAGAGTCACACCACATTAATACTCCAACAGGGTCAGAGATAAAACGAAACAGGGCCCTGTGACATTCTTAGACATCATCTAACACTGATTTTATTCAATTTACACTTAAGTGGAGGGCTTCAAATCCCAGCAGTGTGACAGCTGTGAACCTGCTCTGAGAGCTGAACCAAGGCAAAGGATGCGTGTGGCACCATCATCATCATCATCATCATCATCATCATCGGGACAGCCGCAAGGATGTGGAAACAGTCACACAATGAACACTCTTCATCCTGTCAGTGCATTAAAAGAAAAGCCTGAGTGTGTCTGAAATTATAAACCAGTGTCTCCATCTCAAAGAACCTCACTGCAGTTATTATTCGAGGAAAAACATGAAAAATTCTATAACTATGCACATGTTTAGATTCTCTTTCACTAGTGTTAAAAATAGCTTGGAATCAAGACACATTAGAATGCATTTTTATGAATATTTAATATTAAAAATGTTATGGCTGCGATTGTGAAATTGTAAAATTCTTGGCTGACATCGACGTCTGAAACAAGTCTGACCAAAGTTTTTCGGTTTTTGTGGTAATTTATTTCCCTCAGGTTGACGTTTAGTTAGAAAACAAAGAAACGTTCATTAAAAAAATGTGAAACATTCAGCTCTTCATATTTAGCTCATTCAAGATTGATTTGAAGAGATAAATATTTGACATCAAAGGTCAATAATATTTTGGGTCAAATTTCTTGACGCATCCTAAAAAAAATTGCATTTAAGGAATTTAAATTTTTTCCAATTAATATTTTTGCTGCTTTTATGACAAAAAATAAATGGTCTGTAACGCTGCCCAGCTGAACCTGACCCCATTTAAACCCTGTGAGGGTGAAGTCCTCCTTGGGGATGACCCCAACATTAATCCTAATCCTATGCTATCAAAATATGTCATTTTTATTTTGGTAATTGTTCAAAAAATTTCATTTGATTTGCTCCAAAATGCATGGTTAGGGTGAAGATTGCGGATCCCCTGAAACATCTGAAACCGTATTGGAGATCTGACACATAAGCTCTGCAGCTGCTGGTCACCTGCTCTGTAAATATGCTCCATCCTCAGCTGGAACTTGGAAAATTGAACCAATAATTAAGCAACATTTTACAGGAGCCGGCAGGATTCTTCCTCCTGCCTCACGAGGAGCTCCTACCCTGACAAACCTCTCAGTCCTGCCACTGAAAGCAAGTCCAGCAAGCAACTGCAGCTGTAGCCTCTGCAGCTCCTTTTACTCGTGTGTCTCAGGAAACCTGTCAGCATTAGAGAAAGGAGGGGGGGCTCAAATTGCTTCACCTCTCCCACAACCTGCAGCACTACTTGAAAATCCTGCCCTCTGGCCACAGATGCTCCCTGCTCAACACGAACAGCTTTATCCCCACATCAGTGGAGTTGCTCAGACTGCAGAAGCTCCTGAGATAAAGCCCCCACTCCCACCCCACCCCCCTCTCTCTACCTCCTCCAGGGGGTCATTCTTTACCCACCAGACCAAAACCACATGCATTTTCAGGCCTCATATGACACCCGAATACCATGGCCTAAAAGATTCCTGTGCAAATTATGGAATATGAGTCCTGATGTGCGTTTTAGAAACAAAATCCTTCGTTTGAACCATGAAATGTGCAGATTCTGACAGATGTCACGCTGCAAGTTCATCTCATACCTGACAATTTAATTAAAGTGGAGGTCTGTGCTTCTCTTTCACTCTCTCTCTCTGTGTGTCTCTCTCTCTCACACACACACACACGCACACTTTAAGCGGTGCATCAGACAGACTCGGGTGTCCTGAGGGCGGTGTGTGCCCGTCTGACGGCCAGCCTAAGCTCACACTTCTCTCCTGTGGATTCGCGCACATGGCCGGGGGTGCTTAAAGTTGACATACTGAATGACTTACACTGCTGTTCTGCCCGGACCAGTGCACCATAGCCTGGTTGTGAGACGAATCTCCGGTCAAAGCGAACGTCGAACTGTTAAGTTTTAGCTCCTCCTGCCTCGGACCGGCTGTTCTCCGCTCCTCTCCGCTCCAGCGCAATTCAGAGCGCGCCACTCTGCGTGCAGCCGCCGAGCCCGTGCCCTCTCCCTGCTCTTGATTCTGGGCTGAACGAGGGGATCTGACTTCATTACCGTCACTGTTCCTTCTGGCGCGCTTTCTCAAACCCGCGGCGTGGCCGCTCTTCTCGTGGCCACTCATTAAGACGTTGGAAACTTTCATCTTTGTAAACTCGCTCTCGCCGCTCTCGTCTTTTGCGCGCAGACCTCCTGTATTCCGTTTCAGCCTCTGCTCCGGGTATTCCACCCGATCTCGCGCGCATTCAGCGGACCCAGCTGCGCAACGGAGCCGCGGAGTTTCAGCACTCGCGGCCCCGGATCTCCGTGCCTTGTTCCCCAAAACATCCCCGCCGAACCCTGTTGCGGATTCACTTGTGTGAAATTTCAGCAGTAATTCCTGTCCGCCCCACTTATGTCCAGGCTGGCACGAGCGGCAGGTTATCTCAGCCTTGGCTGCGTGAAATAAGCAGGGCACCGCGAAAAGCCAAAACCAAAGCGCGCGGTGCCACTTTGGGCAAAATATGACCTCCTTCTTCATTGCGGGCGGCAGCGAAGGATGCTGTGGGTGCTAGAAGTCCTTTCCCCCCCCTCGACTCTCCTCTCTGAATTTTCGGGGTGTAAACTGGCGCTCGGCTGTGGAAGAGGAACTGCTGCAAGTTGCGGCGTTGCCCAAATGCGGTGTTGTAAAAAGTGCGACTGAGACTAAGTGGTCCAAGTTGAAGGGTTTGATCAAATGAAGCCCCGCGCGCATGGGGGAGGAGCTGAGAGATCCAGACTGAGAGATGGAAGGATAACGTTGCGACTGTCTTTCTCCATATTTGTTATTTTCCACCATATGGTCGGCTATAATTAAAGCAGTAAGTGATACAGTCATTTTGTTCTGCTGCTCTTTTATTTCTCCTCACAGCCACATTTTTAGAGGAAGCTGCTGCAGGTAGTTTCTTCCTCTCCTGTTGCTGATTTTATCACCCAGCCTCCCTCCGGGGAGGAAAATCTCTTGATTTAGCAAATGAAACTGATTATTGTACCTGTGATGAACCTGTTCGGGTCGGGCCCTCTGGGTCTCAGCGGGAACACGGTAATGTGTTTCCAATTAAGCGCCCTGTCATAGATGGCATATTCCATGACTTATTAAACAGCAATAAAGAATTTAGCAGCCCACATAGGAACATGAGATTTTTACACATTACATCTTCGTACATTTCGCAGCTGATCTCTCATCCCTCCAGGACGTGTTTGCATTTACTGTGGGCACCGGTCCCGCTGAGGGGACGCTGAGAGGCACCTGTGAGGCGCAGCGCGGACTGAGTCACGAGTCTTTAAGTGCTTTGAGAGACATTGTGTACGGTTTAATGTCAGGCAACAGGGGCGAGTGGGAATAACAAGGCTGGGCATTCATTTCTGTCTGACCCTGCAGGTCTCTGTGTGTAATAACTTGAGGTTAGTGATGATGATGATGATGATGATGAGCATTTAGCAGCACAAAGGGATCTGCAAATGGCCACAGACTACTACAGCAGCTGTTTTGCAGCCATGAGGGAATAAAATGGACAGATTGTGCCTGGAGAGGTGATTATTTTACCACAAGGAAAAATATCTAAAGGCGACAGATTAAAGTATGAAATCTTATTGAATTATTGCCAAACAACACTCCCGTGTAGAAAAATGCTTCCTCCCAACATATTTGCATCATTTGTGTTCTGGAAAAGTGCGCTGAATATAAACTCACTGGTTTCAGTCATATGTTGATAACGGCCCATCTGCCTCTGCTGCCGGAGAGCGACTCTTAAAGCGTGGAAGCTTGTTTGTTTTTGTTTGTTTAGTTTTTGCTATCCATAACTTAAAAATTCGAGTTAGCTCTGAGAATCACGAATCTCAGTCAAAGAGGTCATTTCCTTGTTGCCTTAAAGCAGATGACGCCAACGCATGCACTCAAAACAGGGCAGTGACAGCAGTTAGTGCAGGGCTCAAATATAGATGTCATCAGCAGGACTCTGGAGAACTTGACTGCATACTGAGGAGGTAATTCAGCCATTTGATTCAGGTGTGTTGGATCAGGGACGCATCTAAAACCTGCAGGACTCTCGAGGCCTGGAGTTGAAGAGCCCTGAGTTAGTGTGTAGCAAACATGAACAAACTCGTAGGTTTCTGACCTTTGAATAAGCTGCGTGAACGTCATCAGTGTTTTCATGTTGAACTGTCGGACAGCTTCAGCCTCCTGCTCCCAGGTAACAAGGAAATGACGTACCTTCACAGAGCTTCCTGATTGGCAGAACTAACTCGAAATTTCAAGTTATGGTTAGCAGGTTTTTTTTTTTTTAAACAAGCTTCCATACTACAGACATGGTTCCTGATGAAAATTCATTAGCGATACTTGTTTTGTCTTTGTTTGCTGCAGGGACCCGTTCTGCTCATTTCCAGCTCCATGTTTTAAACTTTAACTTTGCATAATTCACAGTTCAGAGTAAAAACTTATTTATATACAGCCTAAAGTTGGGATGCTGAAAAATGTAAATACAAACAGAATTCAGTGATTTATTCACAGCAAAACATAGAAAACATTAAATGTTTGAATTTGATGGCAGAAACAGCGTCGCGGTCCGCGGCTGGTTGCTCACTGTTTCAGTTCTGTTATTGTTTCATTTCTTCAGTTGTGTTTCTTAGTTTGCTTTTGCCTTTGATTCATTGCGGGTTTTGCAGTTTTGTATTTTTGGGCTTCTTAGTTTAGTCATCAGTCATGTTCTTGGTTATAGTTGATTATATTGGCTTCCTGTTTTCCTGTGTTCCCCAGGTCACTCTTTGTGTTTCATCTCTGTGTCCTGCTCCATGTTTTGTCAGCGTTTCCGTTTTCACATCTTCTTCTTGTGTTACTTTGGCAGTCTTTTGTATCACGTGCACTGTGTTCAGTTTTGCCTCCCTTGTCTCGTTAGTGATGTTCTGTTCACCTGTTCTCCCCAGCTGTTTCCACTCTCCTTGTTACCCTTTGTGTTGTTTACTTTCTGCAGTTCTTTGTCATCGTTGTGTTCCTTGCCAGTTGTGCACACTCATGTCTTGTCCTGTGTCTTACTTAGTTAGGCTACAGTGAAGCAGGTCAGGAGAAAACTCTTGTTCATTCTGTGCACTGCCAGCAAACAAAGCTGCATTTTCAGTTTGAGTTTTGCCTCTGGAGTCTGCAATTTGGGTCCTCTTCCTACACAGTGCACATGACAAACATCTCTAAAAAGTTGTGTCAGGACCATGTACCGGTGTGTGGCATTTCCTCCTTTTAACAGAACAGGAGGATTCTAGCTGCTCAGCAGTCCTGGGTCTTTGTCATATTTTTGGTTTCATGATGCTCCAAATGTTCTAGCTGGTCAGAGGTCTGGACTGCAGGCCAGTTCAGCATCCGGACTCTTCTGCTACGAAGCCGTACTGTTGGAATAGCTGCAGTATGCGGTTTAGCATCGTCCTGCTGAAATAGGAGGGCCTTACCTGAAAATGGCTGCTAAAGCCTTTCCAGATGTGAACGCTGCCAGTTCCGTGAGCACTGATGAGCCCGTACAATCAGAGCTGTAGGCTTTGAGCTGAGTGCTGGTCCCTCTCCTCTTTAGTCTGAAGGACGGAGGAGCATCAATACTGATTTGTGGAGATTTCTCCAGATGCTCAGAATCTTTTGGTGATATTATTATGCACCACAGATGATGAGAAGTTCAGTCTTTGAAAATTTACATTCAGGAAAATTATTCTGAAATTGTTGCACAGTTTGTAGATGCAATAGATTGGTGACCCTCTGCCCATATTTACTCATTTTATCATGTTACTGACCTGCTGCCGGTTTACCTGGTTATTTCTAAAACGTTTCTCCAGTTGTTTCTTTTAGTAACATTTTTCCAGCTTTTTTTTAGACGTATCACTGTCATCAAAATCAGAACAAACTCGTATTTTTCATGAAATAATAAAGTGTATCAGTTTAAGTTTTCTGTCTTCTATTGTGAATAAAATATGTGATATTTGCAACCCTTTGCACTTTGTTTTTGTTTACACTTCACAGCATTTCAACTGTTTTGGAATTGGGATTGTATTTATTTATTTATTCATTTATGTATTTATTTCTGCTTTAGTGCAGCCCTTCAGTTCATCCTCTGTTGGAAACTCCCTCCTTTGGAGCCAACTTTCCTCTGATTGGCTGGCCATCCCAAACAAAAGCTTTTGAATATGGGCGGGGCTGCTGCGCTCCCAGGCAGAGCTGCATGCCTGAGATGATACACAGCCTCAGAAGCCTCTTACGTGTTACACTGTCATGATTTTGAGTTTGTTCTTGTTGTGTGTGTCAGAGTGAGTTCAGAGCTTAGTGTCACTGAAACAGTCATTTTCAAGTTGTCTAGCAGAAATGATCATTGAGATTGTGTAGCTTTACACTGTGCTTTAACCCCTTCATAAACACGTTGGTTAGCAAAGGAGTTAAACGATGGGCCTTCACTGTAACGCTTACAAACAGGATCTGGAGGGGGCGTGGTTAAAAGAAACAGGAAATGAGCAGCAGTCATGTTAACCTTCAGGTTTTGTGGATCCATTCAGCCTCACCACCTCATTTGCTACCATCATAATTCCTGTGGTCAGGAGGGCTGTCACAGTGAAGTTGAGCTGTGGTTCATATTGTACTGAAATTATATCTTTTTTATGGCAGGACGGTCCTATTCTTTCTTTTTTGCCCGAACGATGCTGAGAAAAATATTTGTTTATTGCAGCATCACGGAGATATGCTTTATGTCGGTATCGGTGTCGAACAATTTTTATTGCACACGTTACTCTTTGCATTTTAAAAAACAGTAATGCAGACTTATTTTCTTCCTGTACAAAGTAATTTGCTACACTACCTGTTGCATTACTTTTAATGACTCTGTAGCATTGCCTGTGTCATTACTGGTTTACAAACACTAAATTTTTCATATCTGCAAACAAATAATGCAAAACTGACGGTAAGGTGGGTGAAAACAACCCAGAGAACGCTCCACAAAAGGATGCTGTAATAACAGTGATTCCACTGTAGAAATACACAATCCTACAATTCTTCATATTTCTGCTTTGGTACCTGCTGAAAATCAAGCTTCGGCTGCCTGTTTGGGATGAGCGTGCACTCAGAACTGTGACATCAGCACAATTCACTGCAGTCTCCTCCTAAATGACAGGTGTCACTGCCACAAAAAATACACCACTGCTCCACGGGAACAGAGCTCGAGGTGACTGAAAAGACACCAACGAGCAGTGTGCACACCTGCACCAATGACGGTGGATTTAACAGTCAGCCTCTACCTGCTCTAAAAACAATACACATGTAAGGGGTTAAGATCAATATTGCATAATCCTATTAAGGCTGTGTGTTTTGAACACACCACACTGTCTTAAAATCACAAACATCAATTCCCATATTGACCTGAAATATTCTGGATTAGTCTGGTTAAACTATACTCGTGATTTTGCTGCACTTCACAGTTCACCCTCAATATTGTTCTTTGGTAATATGGATGAAATGACCCTTTAAATTACCCTCCCTACTTTTCTTGTGACCGACCCTCCCCAGCCGTGTTCTACCAGAGACGTTAAAGATGATAAGTGCTGCCTTTCTTCATGGCACGCAGCATTAGGCAGACATATTGTACTGGATTAATGGTGCTGCAATGGGCAGGGCCTGCATGACTTGCAGACACTTATCAACTCGTGTGTGTGTGTGTGTGTGTGTGTGTGTGTCTCACTGTCTCACAGCACATCATCTCCTGTCCCTGTCTGGACTCACCATCCATTCACAGGGAATCGATGTCCTGCCAATAGCAGAGATGGATTTTTGAGGATGTTGCAAAAGGCAATATGCAGGCCTGGGCTGTCTGATTTGTGCGTACTCCTTTGGACTATGAATGCACAACAAGGTGGTGAGTTTCAGAAATCAGAGAAAAGTGTTCTTGTGTGAAAGATGAGGACAGGGAATATACTGCAGGGCTTCAAACAAATCTAACATAGTAAAATGAGCCTTTAAGCCTTTCCAGAGGCAAGTGGAGCTGCTCAGATTTCCACTCCTACAGTCCAGAGTGGAAATGTTTGACAGTTTTGTCTTTTTTCATTAAGAATTTAAAGCCTCCATTCAAATTTGTATGTTTACATGATTGTAGAGAGAGCTGTGTGAGCCTTTTTAACACAAAGTGCTCAAAGAAACATCATATTTGATATTTAGTTAAAAATTATTTGGAGTCACTAACACAGACATCAATTCAATTTATTCAGTACCCAATCCCAACAAACAGTCATCTCAAGGTGACCGTGTACCTGCACAGGTATCTCCTACCAGAGGCTGAGCTCGGTGTGGATCTGTCTGCCATCAGCAGTTCAGTCAGCTGACTGATGTAGCCAACAGAGGGTATTCCAAGGCTTGGTAGTTAATTTGGTCATGTGTTAACCAAATAGTTTTTATTGCATTAATGTAACCAGGAAAAGTTCAGTCTACAGTCCACAGCTGATAAACCCGTGACTTATTTAAATACCATCTAACAAATCTCCTAATGTCCATCCATCCATTCGCTTCCACTTATCCTGTTCAGGGTCACGGGGNGGAGCCTATCCCAGCTGTCATAGGGCGAGAGGCAGGGTACACCCTGAACAGGTCGCCAGCCTGTCACAGGGGTAACACAGAGAGACGAACAACCTTTCATGCTCTCACTCACACCTATGGGCAATTTAGTGTAGCCAATTAACCTAACCCCAGTAAGTGCATGTCTTTGGAATGTGGGAGGAAGCCCACGCAAGCACGGGGAGAACATGCAAACTCCACACAGAGAGAGGGAGAGGCCTGGGCCAAGGTGGAATCGAACCCAGGCCTTCCAGATGGTATTCTAACTGTGAGGCAGCAGTGCTAACCACTGCACCACCGTGCTGCTCTCCTAATGTGGTTTCTGAAATCTGCAACTTTTATCGCTGTCACAGCAACTCCTGTAAATACTGCAGCAGCATAAAGACACCTCGTAGTCGGACACAGATGGCATGTGACAAATCAGCCATATACCAGCCTCCAAAAATGTCAATGAGTTTTGACAGCTGTCTGAGTGCGAGCACACCAAATGCTCTCGTACCCTGCTGATGAAATCATCAATAAATTGCCAGAAGCACCACCATGTTGGACAGATGAGGTGATGCTTGGCTCATGAGATGCTTCCATCATTTTCATACAGGTTAATATTGTCAGATGTGGTCACACCGGCACGTTAGGGGCTCCTAAACGTGACTCATTGTAGTCACTGAGCTGGACAAACTGTTTGTGGTGCTGGTGCCTTTTTGTGCACTTTAATAGAGTTATCTGACAAATAACACAACTTGCTGTGCTGTACAGAAGTTCTCATATGTAATAATCTGAATGCAGTGTGCTAACCAAACTAGCTAGGCTTCAAAAAGCAGCGTACATCTGTTCCATGCACCGTGTACGGCTCATACTTCCCTCCTGTTTTCTGCTGGTTTCTTTTTCTATGCTTTGTTAAAAAGTAACCATTTACATCCTGGTGATAGCTGCTGTGCACTCAAAGAGCATCATGCAAGTGATTTTTGAACATGCCCGTGCTCCATATGAGGTCATTTATAATGTCAGTATGAGCGCTGAGGTTTTAGAATGACCCCAGCTGGTGCTCCTGGAGAAATAATTGCCTTTAATTTTTTCTTTAATCAACCGTTTTCTTTTAGGCTTTAATATGATTATCTTCACCTGCACAGGTACAGCTCTGTATGAATATACAGGTGCTGGTCATAAAATTAGAATATCATGAAAAAGTTGATTTATTTCAGTAATTCCATTCAAAAAGTGAAACTTGTATATTATATTCATTCA
>JASGAU010409741.1:8442-29227 GCA_030220045.1 Australoheros facetus
CCCCAAAAAAAAACAAACAAACAAACAAACAAAAACAAAACAAGGGTCACTGTCAGCCTTTCTCTGTTTGATGGAAAATAATTCTCCTTTTTGTAATTTTTAAAAATTGTAAGTTAGGGCCACATTGCTGCATTATTTTGAATTATAGATGTGTTATAGAGTATTTCTTTTTAGATGACTACTTATTGTATGTAATCAGATTTGTTTAACTCATGAATATTAACTGTTTTGTCATTTCTAAGCTCAACTATATCTGACTTCCTGAGTACTAATATATTGTCAGTGTGTCTGTTAACTGAAGTCATCTACAAATTACAATAAGAAGCAGTAACAAACCATCAGAGAGGTAATAAATATTTAACTTTCACAACATAAATTCTTACACTGTTCCATCTAAATCAGCCTCTTTACCCTCTGAAGTCTAAACCATCATAGATCCTAACCCATAAATCTACTTACTTACCCTGGAAAGGTCTGGTATGGAAAAATCTCCCTTCATTTTTGGAGGAAGGGGGAAAAATTATATGGTTCAGTCAGTATGATGTGTGATTTGATCCCTGATTGCTGAGACTTGGGAGAACAGAAACAAAAATGACATATTCTGATTGCCAAGGGTTACAGTTACTGTTAGGCTTGAGGTTATCACTGATGACAATCCCAGGGCTAATGATAAAAAAAACTAGTAAATATTTTCTCCAGTTCCATCCCTGGTGCCACTCCCACCTGTGCCAATTACAGTATCCGTCTCCTGAATTCTCATTCCCGTTTCACAATAAAAACTGTAAATCTGTTGTGGGCTCTCTGAGTCTGCTCTTTGAGTCCAATTTGTGGTTAAACATGAGACACAACTTAAGTATCACCTGCATACAGTATGTTCAGACATTAAAACTACTCTTGTTTAGACTAAAGAGTAAATTAAACTGTATTTTAGATTCTCGCTCTCTTTTATGACAATCTCACAGCAACCAAGAGCCGAACAGCAGTATAATATTATGGGATCAGCTGTTTGCATACAAGGGATGTAACTCAGTGGGAGAGTGCATACTTTGCAATTATGAGGCTCTGGGGTTAATCCCCAGCATCTCCAATTTTATACCTACATAATAAGCATTTGTTTGCCTAAATGTTACTCTGCATTACAGTGATGAAGTCTATGCTAGGCCTGCTTTGTAAAAACATGGCTTATAAACACACTATATTGATTGGTGCAACCATAATAAAGATCAATAAAGATATACACTGTGTTCTCCTTTTCATAGTTCAGCATTTCACTAAAAAGAACTGCTGTTAAAAATGTATTAGTTCCCAGTCCAACATGGACAGCTCAGCTTTGAACATCATGGCCGAGCAACGAAGACAGTCCAGAGCACAGGGAGAAATACAAACTATGGTGCTGAATACCTGCGATAGACATGGTCTGGCTAAGTCAAGCTTAACCCTTGGCTCTTACAAGGAATATTTTTGTCTATTTTATTTTTGAATGTTCATTTTTGATGTCATGTGGTATAAAATTGGTCAAGTGTGTCATTCAAATTTCAACCTCAGCTCATATAATAAACAGAATAAGAAAAATTGTAAAACAGATCCTGGTAATTACAGACCTGTGTCAATTCTTTCTACCATATCTAAATTATTTGAGAGAGTTGTGTATAAACAACTGTAACACTACCTCTCTGATCGGAATCTCTTATATGAGTTTCAATTTGGTTTTTGTTCTTCTTTTTCGAATGAGGATTGCTTGGTTCATCTTATGGATTACATTAGAATGGAACAAGATGAAGGTAATTATGTAGGCATGGTTTTGTTAGACCTTCAGAAAGCTTTTGACACAGTGGACCATGGTATTTTACTTATGAAACTTGAAGTTATAGGGTTTCTTAAATCAGCGTTAGACTGGTTTGCTTCATATCTGCAGAATAGACAGCAATATGTTGAAATGGGCAACGCTCTTTCTGAACCAGCAAATATTACTTGCAGGGTACCCCAAGGGTCTATTCTTGGTCTGCTGTAATTTTTAGTCTATATAAATTATACCAGAATACCTATTGGTGTTACCTATTGGTGTCAGGCAGGTATGTTACCGGTTAGTATGCATGTTGAAGGTTCATTTTGTTTTTAAAATTTTGAATGGCACTGCACCAACTATTTTGGCCGATAGCTTTAATTTTATTAATAAGCTTCATTATAAATACCAGATCTAGTGCATCATCCTTGCACATACCCAGGGTTAAGTCTTTTGGAAAATCTAGTTTTTTTTATACTGGCATTCTGGCAGGGAATAGTCTTCCTTCAGAGTTGCATTTTATAAGTGATCTGACTCACAAGATATTTTTATTTATTTTATGTGTTTCTTCATTGTTGTTGTTGGTTGCTTTTTGAGACCACAGTGGAAATAAGTGGCCATTGACAAATATTTGGTAGTAATGATCAGGACTGACGCTGCATTACTTTAAACTCAGCAAATATGAAAAATAATATAAATGCATGATTTTTTTTTTCATGGCAGTTTTTATGGCATAGACATTTTTGTCCTCTAAGGCACTGAGTGTAGTCTTTAAAATAAACAAACAAACAAACAAACAAAATAACCCCTGAACAAAAATAATAATAAAGCATCAAAATCAATCTTTTTGATTGAATCTATTGTCATTCACTGTTATATCCCTAACCCTAATAATATATAAAAGAATTTCACTGGAGCTTTTGATGTACAGAAAATGATTTATTTTTGTGTTTGTGTTTTTTCATGAAAAACAAACAAACAAAAAAGCAATAATGACATAATAGGAATTAATGGGTAATCAAAGGGTTAAAATTCTACACCACGTGAACAGTTTTAATCAGGAATGAAGCTTGTTGAGATTAAGAAAACAATATTAATATATACATTTTCGCAGTTTTTGTGATGCAGACGTCTTTGTCCTCACTGACACCACAGTTACGTTTTTTAAAGTGAGACGCAAAGGTTATGGGCTCCCTGCTGAGCCTGGGTGCAGCTCGGGTGTCTGTGTGAGAAAATAAGTTTACCTCCAAGCTAAAATGGGGAAGCAATAAAGAAGCTTATTGATGTGAGACTAATGTATGGAGGGAAGGAGGATAGATCAATGATGGGATAATACACAACCTCCACAATCCATAACAAACACGCTGTGGATGGTGTTTGAGCTGAATAAAGGCTGTCACTTGAAAGCTGGATTTTGGGGCTAAATGCGGGTGAAATGGCTGTTTTGTCACTTTGAGAAGCATTTGAAAATTCCATATTTGAATAAGATAAATGCCATGACAAAGCTCAGAAGTGATGTGAAAAAAAGACTAGAACTGTTTGAATGAGCATTCTGTCAAAATATGACGATAAGGAAACACATTTTGTCAGCCGTTTGAAAGGGATTTCCAGAGAAGCTCAAGAAGCATGCGTCACATGGATTTTCATAATACCGAACTCTATTATCAGGCAAATTCTAAATGAGAGAAAATGATGAAATCACGCATATACACAAACACGGTTTGGCATACCAATTTAAATAACTTGTAGAAAAGCAATGAAAGTCAACTCAAAAGTTGTGTGCAGTCACATCAACAAAACAGCTACACAATACTTGTATGTGTGCACCACCTTTATAGAGAGTATTTACTCAGACATAGTTTTTAGCAGGGAGATAAAGGAGGAGGTTAACACTTCAAAAAGTTCAATAAACAGGCTACCAAAGTAAAATACTGCTTTTATGGGCAACACACAGTTATTCCCTGATGTGTGCTAATTTCCAACTCTGGCATCCAATAAAAAGTGTAGAGTGGAGGTGAAGGAGGAGTGCTTCTGTCAGTGGCTATCTAGCTTTCAAAACAATTTTCAGCTCCACACTTCACCTTTTTCTCTGAAAGCACAGTGCCTCTCAGTGCTGCCAACTTGGAGGTAACTAGCGTGGTGAACACAGACAAGTGGGCCAAAAAAAATTAGGCCAGTTACAGCAGAAGTGGGTATCGTATCCTCTGGAAAGCTGAAAAATAGCTTGTAAATGCTTTTGTAACTTGTCTTTAACGTTACAAAAGCGAGGCTCAGGACAAAGAGGCATCTAGTTCTCCCAATAATGCAGATGGGGATGTAGCTCAGTAGAAGAGCGCATGCTTTGCATGTATGAGGTCCTGGGTTCAATCCCCAGCATCTCCAAGCTGATCTGTAAGCTTCTTTACTTGCTGAAGAATAACACTTTGAGCAGCACCTACTTTAACTTTCCAGCTAGAAATTCACGGTTTCTGAGCTCCCATTTCAAAAGAAGGGTTCTTTACAGACACTGGCGGCAGTGCATGTAGACAAGAGCAAAACTATAGAACTTGTAATCTATGCTGACTGGTCACTTCATTAGGTACACCTCTTCAACTGCTCTTTAATCAATCATATGCCAACAACTTAATGCACGTAGACAATGGTCAAGATGACCTGCTGAAGTTCAAGCCTAGCATCAGAATGGGGAAGAAAGGTGATTTAAGTGACTCTGAATGTGCCAGACAGGCTGCCCTGCACTTTTCAGAAACTGTTAATCTACACACCACGTCACAAAGCTCAAATCAACGCAAACTGGTTTCTTGACCATGACAATGAGTTCACTGTCCTCAAATGGCCTCCACTTTCACCAAATAGAACGCCTTTGGGATGTGGTGGAGTGAGACATCTGTATCATGGATGTGTAGCTTTTTTTGTATTATGGATGTGGTTGTCTAACTGACAAATCTTCAGCAGTTACATGATGCTATCAAGTCAATATGGACCAACATCTCTGAGGAATGTTTCCAGCACCTTTTTGAATCAATGCCATGAAGACTTAAGACAACTCTGAAGGAAAAAGGGGGCACAGCACAGGAACATCTGTCAACCTGTATGATGAGCACACTCATCTTTGGGGTGCGGTTAAAAAGGCTCTGCATGGCATTACCTTGGCTTCCAGTAATACTGTGAGGAATCTTGGAGTCATTTTTGACCAGGATATGTCCTTCAGTGCACATGTTAAACAAAAATGTAGAACTGCTTTTTTGCATTTGCGCAAAATCTCCAAAATTAGAAACATCCTTAGAGTGATGCTGCAAAACTAGTTCATGCATTTATTACTTCTAGGCTGGACTATTTCATTATTATCAGGTTGTCCTAAAAGCTCTCTGAAAGCCTTCAGTTGATCCAAGGCTTAAAACTTTCCTTTGTGATCAAGCTTATACTTAGGGCTTGATCAGGTGACCCTGAACGCTCCCTTAGTTATACTGCAATATGCCTATGCTGCTGGGGGGGCTTCCCATGATGTACCGAGTGTTTATGTCTATACACCACTCTGCATTTAATCATTAGCTATTATTTATTTCCGGCTCTCTTCCTGACTCCCTCCCCTCACACCCAACCAGATGGCTGCCCCTCCCTAAGCCTGGTTCTGCCAGAGGTTTCTTCTTGTGAAAAAGGAGTTTTTCCTTCCCACTTCCCACAAGGTCTTGCTCATAGTTGGGCATCTGATTGTTGTTTTGTTTTCCATAATATGGGTCTTAGCTTACAATGAATAAATAAAAGAGCATTGGACTGAATTGAAAATAATATTTAAAGCTGAAGTAAAATTAATTGCACAATTAGTTCCTTCAGTCCCACTATTGATAAAAGACAGATGGCACAAGGGGGCAGCAGTGACAGAGTGTGCTTGCTGTATGAAGCGCAGGGTACAATCCCTAGCATAATTTCTTTTAATCATGTATTTTTTTTTAAACAGGCTTTAATTATCTCAACAATGCTGATCCAAAACACTTGAAAAACAAAAGCATAATTAATCACCGTGCATGCATAATGGCAGCCCTTCATCAGGGCGGTGTCACATAATCAGACATTAACACCAGCTTGTGTATGTGCCCATAATCGCAATATTATGAGATGCACGTCTATGTAAGAATATCAGTATGTGTTCACTGTCTGAATGTAGTTTCTTGCTGAGCACAGTTAGCAAAATGCTCTCTCCAGTAAGGATCTCAAAAAGTAAAAAGGTTCCGCTGGGAATCCCTGAGGAACCGCAGCAAGAGATGAGCTTTTCAAAATCATTATGTGAAACTATCAAATACCAAATGATGACATTTTCAGCGGGGGAAAGGTGTCACATTGCATTATAGGAATTTAAAGTGTATTTAGTTTAACAAGCCAATAGTTGCCAGCTATTGCATAAAGATACCTCAGAAGATGATATGAAGAAACCCAGTACAAGTGCACGTTGTTTGTCAGGTAAGTATTTTTTTAAAGAAAACCACACCAGTGGAAATGTCTATTTTTGAGTCAAGCCATTCATATGCCAGCTCCCACTGTGATTCACTGAGAGGTGTGATTTATTTATTTATTTTTATCTAGGCTACATTCCTTTAGTAAGAGTGTCTTTATGCTTCAGAAGAGAGACTCAGCACTGTTCTGAAATGCTGTAAAGAAGTCACACCATGTCTCACAACAAACCACCATTACATAACAGACCTATAACACTGTTACAGTTTGATAAAGCCGAATATCAGCAAACAGCAGCAAACTCCTTTTCCTACAGAGCTGAAGTCGCTTGGTTTGTTTCATTCGGCGTAGCTTTTAGCTTCATGCACGTATATATGTATGTATTTTATGTATGCGTGCAATGATGCATACAGATAGTGTAACAGAATCAAAGATACAGTGGTATGCAAAAGTTTGGGCACCCCTGGTCAAAATAACTGTGACTGTGAACAATTAAGCAAGTTGAAGATAAAAGTTCTCCAAAAGGCATAAAGTTAAAGATGACGCAGTCCCTTTATATTTTAAATAACATTTTTTTCTCATCTTTTACTTTTCAAAATAACAAAAAAGGAAAAAGGGCCTGATGCAAAAAATTTGCCAAAGGGGGTATTAATGGTTAGTACTTATTAATACCCCCTTTGGCAAATATAACATCTTGTAAATGCTATTTTGTAGCCAGTCAAGAGTCTTTCAGTTCTTGTTTGAGGAATTTTAATCCATTCTACCTCGCAAAAGTCTTCCAGTTCTGAGAGATTCCTGTGCCATCTTGCATGCATCTTTGGAGGTCCGTGGGAAAACTTTCAGCTTGCATCCCTTGAGGTAGTCTATTGGGAATTTTGAGGTGTGTTAAGGATCATTATCTATTTGTAGAAGCCTTCAGCTTTTTTACAGCTGGTGATATGTTTGCTTCCAGAAGTTGCTGGAATTTAATTGAATCCATTCTTCCCTCTACCTGTGAAATGTTCCCTGTGCCATTGGCACAACCCCAAAGCATGATTGATCCACCCCCATGCTTAACGGTTGGTGAAGTACTCTCCAAACATACCTTTGCTTGTTGCTGCCAAAGACTTCCATTTTAACCTCATCGGTCCACAGGACTTGTTTCGAAAATGCATCAGACTTGTTTAGATGTTCTCTTGCAAACTTCTGACACTAAATTTTGTGGTGAGGACACAGAAGAGGTTTTCTTCTGATGACTCTTTCATGACGGCCTTTCTTAATTACATTCCGAACTGAGGAAATGGCAACCTGAAAATGCTTTGCTATATTCTTATATCCTTCTCTTGTTTTGTGAACCTCAACCATTTTCATTTTTAGAGTGGTAGGAAGTTGCTTAAAGAACCCACTGCTGTTGATTTTTGGGACTAGGTTAGAGCTTTGAAATTTGCATCACCTGGCCTTTGCTAACAATGGTTGTGAACAAAGCATAACCCCAACAAACTAATTAAGGTCTGAAACCTTGGTCCAAGTGATCTAAGTGCTCAAATCTCACTCTAAAATTGTACAAAACCAAAATAATACACTGACATTGCTTAAAATGTTATAAAGTCTGTTTCATCTTTAACTTTATTACTTTTGGAGTTCATTTAATTTTAAATTGCTTAACTGTTCACAGTAACAGTAATTTTGACCAGGGGTGCCCAGACTTTTGCATACCACTGTATGCTAAGACATGCCAAACAAGCTTAGTCCCAATTAAGGGTTTATGTTTCCAACAGAAAAACAATAAGGAAAAAAAACCAGACTGAGATACAAGTGAGCTACAGTAAAACACAACACCTTGTTTTAAGATTTGAAGCCTGTTATTTGCTCTACATGTTCTAGTCCCACTGCATACACATTTAGGTTGCATGCATAGGGCCACACAAAACTGTACTTGCCACTGAACGCAGCAGAAGAGAGACAGAGGAACAGTTTACTACTAATATATTCAGCTTTGGCACGAGCAGACAGACAAAACAATGAGATTTTTTCATTTTATTTATTATTTATCCATACATAATGACCCGGATGTTGTTGGCTATGATTTTAGTAAGCCAGAATCATTTATAAAGCTTTACCTTGAAGCCTGACTGTTCTCAGTGCTGGAGTCCCAAAATCACACAGGTGTAATGGGATATTAGCTTTAGCACTGCTATGAAGTAAATACAATACCAGTCAAAGTGTGTCCAAACTTTTGAATGGTACTGTAAGTCCCAAATGAAATATACATTACTGATACATGACCATTTAGGTCTGTCTCTCAGAGTCAGAGAAAAATTCACACTAAAACACTTTGTTTTAGAGTGTGAAAGCAATGTGACACTGATTATTGCTATGAACGAAACTACACAATGCATCTAATTCTTTACACAGTGATTATGTGGCTCAGTGAATGTCCTTCCTGCTGTCTGTCATTCTAAAACATGACATTTTTCGCAACCTCATATGTATCCTGTTCCTATAAACTCAAAATCCTAGAAGCCCTTTCTGCTGAAAATAGTGAACAATGCCAAATCCCTGACATACACAATAACACTGCGCAAATGTACCTAAAATCACATCATATCTGACTCTCACATTTACCTTGAATAAGATTTTTTAAATTAGCTTCACTGTGCTACAACTGGAAAGTCATTACTTTGGACCCTGAGTAAAATTTATTTCATATTCAAGAGTAAGTACACTTCTTTAAACTTTTTTACTCTTTCATACTAATGGGAAATTAGACTTTCAACATCTACTGTCTCAAATACTCAAATATATCAAACTGTCTCACAGTTTTGTCATATTCACCGTTGCACACCCCTTCTGAACATTTGCTAAAAAACAACAAACAAGAAAAGAAAAAAAAACCTCATGATTGTTTTGTTGCTCTTTAACAATTAGCAGGGGTGTGATGACCAAAGACCACAGAATGTCTGCGATATTCAGCGACTCAAAGTGATGACAAGCAAAATAACAGCTGGAGATGGGAACTGGAAAGCTTCTCTCAATTTTGAGGCAATCAATTGAAGTGACTGCCGGTGAAACCAAAGAATGCAATTGATTTGCATACTGAAGTTGTGCTAACACATGACCACTAACCACGTGGTGTTAACTTGTCCGCCACTTTGGATGTGTAAAAATCATGGTGAAAATGTAGAATCAAGTGAACTAGGTCCCTCTAACACAGGCCAAGACTGGTCCACGCCCATCTGACAACCACTGGCTGTGAGATTAAAATGAGAATTCCCCAACTGTTTGGCAAAAATCTCCTGGTAACTGGTGGCTGTATCATGTCCAAAATAGCGGACAACTCTTGAGCAAAGTTTGCATGACCTCACGTGAGAAACCTCAATAAAAGAGGTAAATACAGGCAACCAGAGGCTGGAATGTCCACTACTGACCAACAGTTAGTGAAATTATTAAAGTGGCAAGCAAACTGCCTTTTATGTGGATGCCCTATTGATTAGTATTCCTACTAAGAGGCCAGACAAACTAGAATTTAAAGTCCTAACACAGTCCTTCTAGAAGCAAGTAGGCAGCCATCTTGAACAACATGTGGGCAGTTATTTTGATCTAATATCTAAATTAACTTTATTTAATTGGTCACTGGGACATAAAGAATGCATGTATAGAATTAACATGTACAGTGGGGGAAATAATTATTTGATCCCTTGCTGAATTTGAAAATTAGCTCACAAAGAAATGAACAGTCACTAAGTTTTATGGTAGTCTCGTTTTGATGGAGAGAGAGACAGAATATCAACCAAAAGTACAGAAAAAAACACATTACGTACTTATGAATTGATTTGTATTTATATTTCAGTGAGATGACAGTGACCTACACAGATTACAATCAGTCAATCAATCAATCGACTGCAGATACTCCTGATCTCCACTTGTTAAGTGTATAAAGCACACCTGTCCATAAAATCAATTTCTTCCATTCCAACCTCTCCACCACCATGGGCAAGACCAAACGGCTGTCAAAGGACGTCAGGCGCAAGATTGTAGACTTGCACACGGCTGGAATGGACTACAGGACCTTCAGCAAGAAGCTTGGTTAGAAGGTGACAACTGTTGATGCGATTATTCGGAAATAGAAGAAATATAAAATGACCATCAATCACTCTCCGTATGGAGCTCCATGCTAGATCTTGCCTCATGGGATGAGGCTGATTATGAGAAAGTTGGTGGATAAGCTCGAAACTACACAGGATCTTGTTAATGATCTGAAGGCATTTGGGACCACAGTCACCAAGAATACCATTGGTAACACACTACACTGTAATGGATTGAAATCTTGCAGCATCCGCAAGGTCCCCCTGCTCAAGAAGGCACATGCACAGGCCGATCTTAAGTTTGCCAGTGAGCATCTAAACTCGACCTGCCGTGTTTGGAGGAGCAGAAATGCTGAGTATGATCTAAAGAACACCATCCCCACAGTCAAGCATGGAGATGGAAACATGCTTTGGGGCTGTTTTTCTGCAAAAGGTACAGGACGACTTGAGGGAGCAATGGAAGTGGCCATGCACCGTAAAATCTTGGACGAGAACCTCCCACAGATTTAAATGAAAGAATCTTGGAGTGCCATGTCTCTCTCTTATAATGTGTCTCCTTATAGCCAGTGCTTCTATACCTGCTGGTCCGCTTTAGGCACTAGCTAAGCATTCCAAGGTAATATGCATGCTATACCTGCAGTAGCGATTTGAACTGATGACAACGCATATGCACTTAAAATTCTTAAGACTAAATGATGGAGATTAAATCATCCATCCAATCTTACTGTTTGAATTTAAACATGCCCAGAAAGAAAGAGAGAGAGCAAGGAAAAAAAAAGAGAGAGTGATGTAGCTCAGATGACAAAGGTCCAGGTGTTCATAAGCGACAGATGGTAGTAATCTGTCAGTCTAGCTGCTCCAGATGGTGTTTTTGTATGGGTGTCTGTCACAGAGGTGGCCTCCAGTGCTAACAGTGACTTTGCAAAAAAAAACAAACCCAAAGCATCTTACTTCTCTTCCTTCAAACACGAGTCTGTCATGATCATGATCAAGATTTGTGTGAAACTGCACTGCACTAAAAATAACACTAAATATTAAAGTCTGAATAGAAACTGTTGAACGAGCTGTATGCAACAGACTGAAAAGGCACCTGCACGTTCTTTTTCTAAGGAATTCACAACAGCGACAGATGGAGGAAGTTGGAGAGCTGCAGAAGTTCATATTTCTCTAGTCTGGAGGGAGGAAAGTGTTACCCTGCTAAGACTGGCAGAAACATGCTTTGGCATGCTGTATTTATGGTGGCGCCAGTGCATTGTATTATCTGCTCCTTACTTTTAGCAAGCACATCTCAATTGTCTTTGATTTTTTGCATCACAAACTCTTAAAATAATTAGTACTTTAAAAGTATCGGGGACATTTATATTTCATTAAAAAAAATAACAGTTGCAGTTGTTAACTAATGGCTTCCACTACTTTGCTCACCTACAACCAGCACAGTGGCTACTACTTTCTGTGACATTATTATGGTTTACTGCAAGTACTAGAAAGGGAAATTCATTTTGATGATTAAGGATTGATCATTTTTCAAACATCTCTTCAATGACTCCTTGAAAGAGTCAAGAATTAATGTTATTTCTTGATTACTGTAATTCCGAATACAGTGATTTATATCCCTTAAAGTCTCTTTTTATGGTGACAACCTCATATACCTGAGCCCTATTTGGTGTGAACAGGTCTTAGGTCAACTACTGTACCATCACACATACACTATATGGCCATACACTCTTCTGCCTTCACACGCATATGAGCTTGAATGACATCCCATTCTTAATCCACACAGTTTAATATGATTTCGGCCCAGGCTTTGCGGCTCTAACAGCTCCAATTCTTTTAAAGGTTTAGGAGTGTGTTTGTGGGAATTTTTGACCATTCTTCAAGAAGCCATATTCTCCACTGCTCTAGAGTCCAGTGGCGGCGTGCTTTACACCACTGCATTCGACGCTTTGCATTGCACTTGGTGATGTAAGCCTTGAATGCAGCTGCTTGGCCATAGACACCCATTCCATGAAGCTCTGTATGCACTGTTTTTGAGCTAATCTCAAGGAGTTTGGAGATCTGTAGCGATTGACTCAGCAGAAAGTTGGCAACCTCTGCACACTATGCATGTCATTTTTTTCTTATCGCTTCCACTTTGTTATAATACCACTAAAAGTTGATTGTGGAATATTTAGTAGCGAGGAAATTTCACAACTGGACTTGTTGCACAGGTGGCATCGTATTACGATACTATGCTGGAATTCACTGAGCTCCTGAGAGCGACCCATTCTTTCACAAATGTTTGTAGAAGCAATCCGCATGCCTAGGCGCTTGGTTCTATACACCTGTTCATATGATTTGGATGGGTGAATGAATATTTTTGGCAATACAATGGATATCTACTGTCTATAAGTGGTCTAATAGGCATGCTCACAGTAGGAGTTAAGGTAGCTCTGAGGTAAAGAATGCTTTACATATATGACATCCAGGGTTCAGTCCTCAGCATCTTAGATAACAGGAGGTTTCCTTAATGTTTTAAGGCTAAGGAAAATAACAGAGACAAAGTAACAGATATTATTTATGAGTCAAGTCATCTACGTTGCATCCATTACATGAAATAATTATTAAGAAAGAGTTAGGCTAGGGTGTCACCTCTAACTTGCCTTTTTAACTTTGTAAAGGTGGTTGAAAACTTTTTTTCAATGGAATCTTTGACTGGTTTCTCACAGAAAAGATGCAGTAGAAACTGCCAAAGGTTATTTGGATTACAGTCAGTCAGCCTCAAACGTCTTGGCCTCAATCAGGCAAAAGGCAAGAGGCCATCTCCCTATCTACTGATACCATCATCAACACCCGTCAGTCACAATGTGGTCTTTTTTCTCTAATCGGGCCTTCATCACCCTTTCTGTGTATATCTATATATAACACTGCTACTTCTTCTCTCTTTTTTGGTGGGATTATTGCAAAGCAAATAATCTCAGTATATGTTATGCTTGGCAAAATTCTGTAATATTTTTCTTCCTCCCATGCTGTCTGTTGTACAGACACCAAAAAATTCAAATTCAAATCAAAATTATATCAAGATAGTTCAAAAAAATTTGTGATAACTAAGTTTCTGATGAAAAAAAAAATTCTGAGAGAACTTTGATCAATCCCCGCAGCAGCATTTATAAGCTTAAGTGTATTTTCCTTCACTTTTCTTCTTTATCGATGAACTACTGTCATTGACGACACACTTCCTGAAGTCTGAAACTACTCAAACCAGGTGCCAGCAGCACCTGCATTTATAGTGCAATGCTAATGACACCGCGTTATATCCGCTGACACAAAATAAGCCAAATGTAAGCACAAAAGTAGCCTAGGTAGTGTTTACTCTGGAAATTTTAAGTAAAAGTATAAAACAACTGCTTAACACTTTAGCTTAACAATAAATAAAGTAACTTAACCATAAGTTGTCAGGAGCTGCACAATATTGTCACACAATAAAACTGAAACTGGTTGAGTCACTTCTTCACATTTGGGTTGCTGGTTGCTGCTATCTTCTCCTTCATGTCTGGATGTACTCAATGGTGTGTTTTTGCCTTATGTGGGGAAAATTTAGATTTAGTTTAGGTCTAGTAGGAACAGTTTTCTTGTATATTTTGAAAAAGTACTGTGCTTTGTTAGGGGTTATTGAAGTAGCTTCCTTTTTAGGTACTAAATTATCATCGGAGGCTGACACGTGGCTCCTGCTCTCCGACGAGCCTAGGCTTGTCTCGGTGCTGCACGCACTATGAAATTGCGATATGACATTTTTATATCATGTAAACATTAAAATGTTGGTATTATTAGAGACGATATAATATGGCACAGCCCTGATGGGTATGACTTTTTCATGTGTAGATTGTAGGGTTTTCCAATTATTTAATAATTTGTTGCAGTAGACGAAGAGAAGAAGCAGAAATTTTCTCTAACCTGCTGCTGAACCTACGGTTTTCACTCTACATGCATCATTTTACCACCAAATTAAACAAAAAAAATAGTTTTCTTTCAAACAATGTTGTTCTCAAAGCCAACAGACCGACTTTTGCTCTGTAGGTATTTGAGTGAGAGTAGTGCCATCTAACTGCCTTATAAAGACCCATTATAACATGATCAATGGTTTTTGGAAGAAAACAGATCTACCGGTTTTTCTGTCTTGCTCCACTGAACATTTTTTTAAAACACACAGATCTATAGAAAAAGTTCTTGGGACAGGTTCTTGTCGACTTGTGGTTCTGATTTTATAATCTTCTTGTGGGTAGTACTGGAACACCTGATTGGAACCCCTGAATACTTTTTGAGTGAATACTTTTGGCAATGTGTCTAGGGAACAAATAGGACAAGGGCAAGTGCGCCCTTTGTTGGCCAAGGTTCAGGCCTTTTTGGACTTTCTTGTGCCAGTAACACAGTGCCAACTCTGCTGGTTTCTGGGCATGTGTGGCTACTACTGTGGGTTCTGCAAGAACTCTGCGAGTGTGGTTGTTCCTTTGACTGATTTGTCAAGTCCTGCCAACCCTTCTGTGTAGACCTCTGAGTGTCAGGACTCATTTGGTTCAGCCAAGGCGCTTCTGTGCAGTGCCCCAGCGCTGGCTGCCCCTGATTTTCCTCATGCCTTTAAACTAGAGAGTTATGCCAGTGATCATGGTGCAGGTGGTGTTTTCAAAAAAACTCAATAAACACCAAATGAATTACAGCAAAATTCAGAAAGAAACCTCAGCATTACTTTTGGCACTGCTACATTTTGAGGCGTGTGTTAGTTCCAGCTCCACCTCAGTTGCTGTTTACACTGACCACAATCCCCTGGAGTTCCTGTCACGCATGCAGAACAACAATCAGCCTCTTACAGTATGGGCTGGTCATTATTGTTGTAAGATTTCAATATTGAGATTCATCATCTTAAAGGGGCTGATAGCACTGTGGCAGATGCTTGATCTTCTGAAGGGTTTTAGGTCAAGCATTTCTTGAGGGGGAGAAGTGCTTGATCTGTGTGTGTGTGCGTGCGTGTGTGCGCGCGTGTATTGTGTTCACTCCTCCATACCTGGAGGTGGTGCTGTTCATTTTTCTTCTGCGCTGTGATTATGTAAGCTCCATTGGTTGGAGACTGAAGGGTGCTGATTATAAATTGGGACCTATCTAGACTTACTCAACCCTGTCTACTTCCTGTTTACAATAAGGCCATACTGTGCATATTGTTGTGTGATCAAGTGTTCTGTATCTAGAAGAACTAGATTAGTTATTTTTGTAAACATTGTACATATCTTTCTCTAAAAGCATAGACCTGGTAGCTCTCCTGTTTAGACAGGCAGGTAAGAGGCCTCTGTTTCCTTTCTAGAATGTTTTGTTTGTTGTTTCGGCTGTGCCCACCCTGACGTTTTCTACCGCTAAAGATAAATAAACTGGTCTGTTTATGACTGCAAACCTCACTGTAGCATTGATGCTTCCTTGGGAGCAGGGAAGAGGGCAGTCGTGTTTGTGTTGCGCTCTGGTTTACCCCAGACCAGGGCATAACATAATTTTGGGCTCATCCTTGCCATTTTTCCACATTTGTTCCAGTAACTGTGGTAGGTATCATTTTTTGTTTGTTTGTTTGTTTGTGTCTCTACATATTTCCGATTGTCGTTTTTGTCTGGTGGGGCACTGTGGATTTTGATTTGGATGAATTGAATTCAATAAGTGAAGGAAAGTGGATTTGATGCTCATTGCAAACCTTATTAATGTGCAAATGCCTTTGAGTGTGAGAAAAGAGGAGCTGAGGCAACTCGGAGTCGAGAAGCTGGGTGAGAGGGTCTATTTGCTGATGTGTCTGTTGCAAATGGAGCGGGTAACGCTGATGTGGAGCTCCTGTGCTCCCACTGTTCCCCCTGTGACCACTGCTTCCACAGAACCCCCCAGTTCGACAAGGGTGATGCCAGCTGAGGCGCGCCAGCTGACACTCTGCATTAAGGAAGTGGAGAAATCAGGAGTTGGAGGTGCAGGCTGTGCATCTCAGCGTGAAAGCTACACATGCTCTAAATCCTTAACTTTAAACACAGTTCTTAAATCCAGCTTTACAGACAGGGTTAAATCTATGAGGGTTGTTTAGAGTAGGGCTCCATGGTGTAAATAAGCCTTTATACTGTAATACAGTATTTCATGTCCACTTTGATGTGATGCATAATATTTATAATACACTATATCATCATTTCTTACACTAATTATATCATACTTGCAGCTCTGACATCACAAAATAGTGCCTGAGCCACAGATTGTTGTAACACTTACAGCGATGACTTGTTTCATTTGAATGTAACTTTGCAAGCAAAACAATGCTATATAATTTTTCTCTCATCAATCAGCATGGAAATAATTAGTTTTTATGCCTGACTGTGCTCCTCCCTTAGGAGCTGCTGCGTTCAGTGTGGGACAGCTTGTTGACAAGTCAAGTTTCAGGCAACAACTTTGCTGTTGAGCTGTGAAGAGGAAACCAAAACCACTGGTACCATAATCATCCCTGTCTCTGTCTCACTCCGTGACCCATTTCTGTATCGTCTCCCCCGGTGCTCAGCTGTAAAATTACAGAACAGACCAAAGATTTAAGGATACACTGGTGGAGTTTCAACAAAAACCGGATGCTTATCAAGGCGTTGGCCTTGCGCGCACACACACATATCTATACTTTTGTTCTTGTGAGGACCATTATGACCTGGTTCTAACCTTGACTGTAAAACCAAGCTGTGACAGTTAAAGTCCAAACAAAATTTGAAACGCTTGAAAAATGCTTCCAATATACAAGTTAGAAATCACAATGATCCTCATATAAATACATGTATGTACAAGAGAAAACCTATTAAGAGCTGACCTCACAGTAGACACACACATAAAGCATGCTCACATGGAATCACAAAAAAAAGGTCTGCTGCATGGCCTTTCAGACATGACATAAGACAACAAGTGAGAATGATAAATGAAGCAGAGACAGAGTGAGTGAAAAAAAATAGTTATGGCTTTTGTTTTACTTTGTACAAAAAGAAAAATGGATATCCCACCCACTTCCTGAACTATAATGCACTCTGTGGAATAAGTAACTGACACACACACACACACACACACACACACACACGGAGCTAAAATAAATAGTCTGGTGTTGAATGATGCGCCCAGATTCAAGAGCATCAACGCTGCTTCCAAAAATGTTTGCGAAGAGGGACCGATGTCTAGCCGCACACTGCTTTTTTGCGACTGAAAAATGGAGAAATAAAAGAAATGACAAAGAAAATCAACTAATAAAGGGAAAGGTGCAGCAGCAGCATCTCTCTGTGTGTCATTTCTGAGCAGCTCTGCATCTACTTCTGTGGGTTACACCCCATCAGCAGGTGTCAGAGCAGTAATCAAACTGTCACACTTCCACTAGGGTGTTCAATAGAGTGACTAAACACAATTTAGGACTATTCAGAGCATCCAGTAAATGTGAGTGGAATTCATACTGGCTAGACAGTCAGACTTCTTATCTCTTGATTAAAGCCTGCTTTGGATTTTTCAGCCAGATGAACTCTGAGGTCAATGTAGCTCTTGGATGCAGTACTGGCCCCATTCCCTTTCCTGTGCTGGCTGATTCTTACACAACTCAATCCAAAATGTCTGAGGTTTTCCTGGTAGTAAGGTGAGTGAGAGACTAAAATATCATATATTCAGTACAGTGTTTATCATACAAATAGACCGTGTGACGCATCATAATCTCCTCCTTTTGGAGGAATTATTTTATACATGTAGTGGATGCTCACATTAAATTTGGTCAGAGTCTCAAATAATGAGGTCAGTGTATGTAATCCCTGTGGGATGAATGCTCAAGCTTCAGATTACTCTAAACCAGGGGTGCCCAAACTCGGCCCGCGGGCCGCTCAGGCCCCGCCCCCTACTTCCGGTCCTCGAATTGATGTCAAAAATAACATACAATTTAGCCCTTTAAGTCACTTTTTTGACATTTCGCTTTCCCCGCCAATTAAGAGGGTTAAGCGAAATGTCAAAAAAGTAACTTAAAGGGCCAAATTTAGTTATTTTTGACATCAATTCGCGGACCAGAAGGGGGCGTGACCGGAAGCGGCCCACGGGCCGCAAGTTTGGGCACCCCTGCTCTAAACTCTTAGGTTTTCTACTATTGGATCTGTATGACATCAATTACAGCAGACTTCCCTAATATGGTTGTATCAGGTACATAAGCCCCACCTTCCGTTCAAACCTGCTTGTTTACGATGAGCAGCCAATTAAAAGAATGTCAGTTTAAAAGGAAGGCGAAGGGAGCTAAAACAGCTTGTTTCAGACAGAGTATGAACTGGGAGGATGTACCAAGGTGCCGTATAAGACAAATAACTATTTTGACATGAATCATGGAAAGCTACTCAAGTAAACACCAATAATAAAGGTATGCAACTGGGAAGGAGCTGGAAATGATGGGGCCCCTTTAAGTTCTTTAATAAAAAACAAACAAAATAAATCAAATGTTGCTTTTTATGCCTGATTGCGCAACAATCGGCCAGCACAGAAGAGAAAATGAAATCTTCACAGCACCCAAATACTAGTGGAACACTGTGCTCATAGATTTTATGGTTTCAACAATCATGCCCCCTCCCGCTGTGGAAAGAATCACTGCTAACGAAACAGCTTAATGTGGGACACTGGAGGTCTAGCAGCGCCGCCGGTATTGACATAATTCTGAAGATGGAAGCCGAAGTATCATCAAGTTAGAGTGACTGTCGTGTTTCAAACACTCCGTGCTATAAACACTTCAACAACACAGTGATGTATTCCCAGCGGAACCATCATCACAGTCAATCATCAAACTGCGGTAACTGTAAAACCATGTCTCCAAGGCTCTATTCCAAACATTTCTCTCTTGAATGGCATTGCTGTTTTATTAGATACTGAGGAGAGACAGGAATAAATATCTCTCATATTGATCAGCGAACACAATAAATACAAAAAAATGTGTACTTGAGGCATTGCTTCAGGGACATGTACCTTGTGGTTCCCAGATACTTCTTTTTTTATAGTCAAAGTTTTAAAGTGCACCCCTCTTTCACCTGATTGCCTCTGCAATTTCACAAAGACCAAGCGTCTCTGTTTTTGAAAGGCCGCTCCACACTAACACTGACTCCATGAGGAGCAAAGGTCTCATGGGGATGACTGGAACAAAGCATTATCGTTTTTCCTTAGATACTATATAAAAGCTGTAGCAAGGGATCGAGTATAAGAGAAATGTTGCAGGCAGGATTGCATAACTCTGTGTAACTCTATTATACTGTACACATTTTTAATAAGTTAAATTTTGCATGCCAGTGTAATGTATGTTTAAAGTGTCACAATCTAAAGCCAAAATCTTGTTTTTGTAAAACAAGAATTTTTCTATATCCAACTTTGAGCATCAGTATCATGGGATATATCCTAGTTTCAAAATCAAAGCGGGATCTATTTAATGTATGTGACAAAATACATGGGATAAAACAATGCAACATAGAAACTGTTGACTCAGCCATACATGGACTACGAAGGATTGTAACTAAATTTTTCAGAGCATAAAGGTCAAATTTTACACGGCTTCATTAAATATATTACAGATATTGTACAAAAAAAGTTATTTCTGAAAAGGTCAGGTGGGAAGCACTGCTTGATTTTTCATGGAGTGAGCCTTAAAAATTAAATATACTTTCAAGACTATGTCAGTTTTTCCATATTAATTCAGTCGACTGTCGTCACAAATAAAAACACTGCATAGCACACATCCTTGGATTACCATATTTTTCTTCTGTGGTATGACAGGTCATGGGTAATTTCAGGCTATAAAAGCGATTATGATTTGGACCTCTGGCTCTGATGAGGTCACCGGATGATTGGCCACATGATGTTTTCTGGGTGATCCATTCTTAACAGCTTGCAACATAATACTTTTGAAATTTTTATCCACTGCAACGCTACCCAGAGGGTCAGACTCGACCCTTTGATGGGCCAGTTCAGACCCGCAGGCTGTACAGTATGTTCAACAACCCAAAATCAGAGAGTTGGCAGAAGCTGCTATAGCAAGAAAATAACAAGAAAATGACTACGTCTGCTTATTTGTGATTTAAGAGGCCTCTTTGCCAGCCGAGGACTGTGTTTATACCCTTTAAATGTTAAAAGTAGCTTCAAATCTGAATGCTCATTCAAAGACATACATTCTGATCTACGGAGACAGGAAAGAAACTTTCTCATGACTTCTGGGTCTCTAGACACAGTGGGGACACTTAATTATGTTCAAGAACAATAAGAGTGGATTTTGCATAATACAGTATGTCTCCTTTGAAACTCACAACATCATTAGTGTAATGTTTCCAGCATCGCACACACTTCTGAGGAAAAACAAAATACTGTTACAGTCTGCTAAGTCATTTCCTCCACAGATACAAATAACTATTTATTATCGTGCAATAAACAGATGATGCGCAAATAGTTTTACATGAAACGCCTCACTCCTCTCTTTTAAACC
>JASGAU010409742.1:1921-12596 GCA_030220045.1 Australoheros facetus
GTAAAAGGAAGCCTTGAATAAATCACAGTTTGTTTACAAAAGAGTTAATTAGATGTTATAACTTGTATACGGACAAACTAAACTGTTGAGAACTGTTTTTATATCTTGATTTTCCTCTTAAATATAGTTTGTCATTAGGCAGATAGTTGACATTACTGCTTTTAAACCGGACATCAATTTATTGAATAGTTGACAAAGCAAGTCACAAGTCCTTTTTTTTTAAAAAAAAACCCCAAAACCTTAACCTTAGAGTTAAAGTACATTATAAAAAAAGGACATGATGCATATCTACAGTAAAGACAATGCATCAATGTGTATATCAAAGTACTAACCCTAAAAATGCCCAATGTGGCATCAGTGTGCACTAAGAATGAGTAAAAGTGGTGCTTTGAGTGATCGATAAGAGTAGAAGAGTACTATATAAATGCAAACAATTACCACGGCTCTTTACTGAAAAATCCCACAGTTTAATTAGGTTTTGTCCTGGGTTCATTAAGCTCCATAATTGCACTAAGAAAATAAATATATTTCAAACTCGTGCAGAGTAGCATTTATGGATTTTGTGTGTACCTTATGTACATAAATGAACCGTTTCCGGATCATCTGGCTTCTATTCACTGCCAAAGTAATGGTTGGGGCTGAAGGCTAAAGTTAGCTATGTGATGAAATGCACATGATTAACATATCTTTGTAAAGCAAAGAGAGTTATTTTAAGTGCACATCTCTGAATGTCACATATGCCTGCCAACTGCTTTGATCAATTCGCCTTTTTAAAAATTTGCCGTGCCATGCCCAAACAACCAACCGGGAAAAGAAAAAAAAAAAAAAATCAGGAAACAAACTACATGACTGTTTTCACGTGTATGTTTATGTTGCACAGTATATGCTAATCTTTGTCTGCTTTCTTTGAATACATCTGTGTTCTTACCGCATTGTGTCTGTTTGTAATAAAACTGGTAGAGACATGTAGTGCTAGACCACCCAGAGCAGTTACCCAAACACCCTCCTTACTCACAAAAAAGGCACTAGTCTTAATTATATCCATCCTCTGGGTGTGTCTTTCTGCTCAAAACAGACATCTGAACAACCCTCCCAATAGGCCACAAACCCCACAAACCTTATGGAAAGAAGGTTTTGGTGACCTTAGACAGAAGTAAACATATACCATACTGCATTAAATTTCTTTCCCTGGCAGTTCAAAGACAACATCGTGTTGGATTATCTCCCTTTGTACCCCTCGGACTTCTAAATAATCCCAAATTTCCTGCAGAGGGTTCTTTCCATAACAAATCCGAAGGGTTTCAAAATCAGTCAGGTGAATTGTTTACAGTACTACAACTGGGATGAAATTGCACTAAAAACTGTGCAATGTCAGGCACTTAGCCGTTAAGGAGGAAAGACAAGACGACGCGTGCACACGCACACGCATGTATGATGTATTAAGAAGGCAACTGCAGCAGGGAAGAGGTTGTTGTGACTGCACTGTTCTTTTTCATGAGCTCTAATTTTCAAGCTGGCGATATGAGGGGGCAACCTTGTGGTGAGAGAGTCCACACAGGCAGAGCCCCGGCGTCTATCTGCCAGACAAATCCTCCTTGGGCTTTGATCCTCTGCCCACTTCTCTCTCTGTGGTTTTTGTTTTCAGGCAAACAGCTGTGATGTTTAGCTGAAGTGCAATGAGATTCCAACTGTCAAAATCTGCTGGAAAAAAAAAAGAAGAAAGAAAAAAATATCCCCAAAATAACCAAAGGAACACATGAATGAAAGATAATTTAACACAAAAACAGCCAAATATTAATAGGGAAAAATAAACCTCACCACCTCGTTCACTGCTTTCTTCCTAATGTTTTCAACATGCTATCCTCCAAGGATCAAGGGGTTAATCTGCTCCTGTTGTATTATAGCTGAGATACTATCGAAGGCCATTTGTTCCAAATAGCGGGGCTAATGACCCTGATCCGACGCTTGGCGTTTGGCCGGGAACTCGGAGCAAGGGAAGGTAAGTAACCTCATATATTCTCAGGGGCCTGAGCTAATGAGAGGGAATGGGAATACGAGCTACGGTCCATCATCTACTTAGGAACTAGACAGCAGTGCCATCTTCCTTCTCAGAGTCAGACACACAAACACATGTACAGGAAAACGGTAATAGGAAGCCCAACTCCTCCTCAGCACCTAATTTTACACCTGTCTAGTTAAGTAAATGTTCTTATGTGTAGCTTTTTATCATTAGTAAGTCAATAGAACATTAATTCTCAAGAAATGGCTTTACCACTATAAACAAGGAGTTTTATCATCAGGATGGCAGGCATTTTCCAGTGGCCCTTTAAGTGCTTTGGTTGGAGTTTCTCAGTTGTGTTGTACAAAAATGCACCACGAAACATGACGAATGTGTTGCCATTTTAATACTAACAGAAGTAAATCAAGATTTACTTTGTTTACACATAAAGCAGAAGGGCATTAATAATGAGTGAAAAAGTTAAGTTTATTTAATATTGTTTGCTACTGTATTTTAGGCTGAAAATTATGAATGTGTGTATATATCTTGTAATAACTTAGTATTTGAATGTAACAACTATGTAACAACGTTAGCTGTGATAAAGAAGCTTTATGTTGTAAATTTAAAAAAGTTATAATCGAAGACTGTTACATTTTAATCAATTAGGCAAATATATATAATTTTTTTAAAACAAAAAAATATATATTTGCCTAATTGATTGATTAAAATGTAACAGTCTTCCATTATAACATTTTTTAAATTTACAACATAAAGCTTCTTTATCACAGCTAACGTTGTTACATAGTTGTTACATTCAAAGTTATTACACACACATTTTCATAATAATAATAATAATAATAATAATAATAATAATAATAATAATAATATCATGATCATCTGGTATATAGACGTACAAGATTGCAGCTGCAGATGGAGGTTCATGCATGCATACACAGACAAGGTATAGCGGAGTGTGGATGCCCCCTTTACATGAGGCAGAGTGAATTTGGCTGTGATGGGAAAGCAGCGGGGGTCCATTCCTCTGCCTTTATTCAGTTCACCGTGAGACCGGCTGCCTCTTTAACTTCTGGCACGCACAGGAATATTTATGTGTGTGTTTAAATAAGAAAGAAAAAAAACAAAAACAGAATGGGTGCAGGAGTAAGCACCCTACTGCACTCTGTATATGTGTGCAAGTGTGTTTGTGTGTGTTAGTAATACCTCCAATGGCAGACTAATGATAGGTCTTATCGACACCCAGCAGTGAATGCGGGCCTTTGTCTCCTCTCGGGACGCATTATGAAAAGCTTAGGGGGTTGCCTTTGACTGCGTTTTATTCTCTCACCCACTGATAAAACCACATTACAAAAAAAGGCAACCGTTATACAGCTCCTGTAGTGTAGCAAGTTTAGTCACAATACAACCCCCAATCCATACCCACGTCATAATAAGCAAAAGTTAGGCGCACAGCTTAGAAACTCATAAGTCATTCACAAAAGACAGAGATTAAGACTGGAATTTTACATTTTGGAAAACAAAATCGCAATGCCTGAAATTATCATTCATTTCAAATATCAAGTACATAGGGTACATTAACAGAAGGAGAAAATCCACAAAATTCATGATTGGTGGTGACGGATTGTTATACTGTAGCATAGTTTAAATTCTTTTCAATGACAGTCAGTAGCACAGCAGTGACAGATGACAGACTGTTACTGATACAGAAATTACATTAAAAAAAGTTAGAAGCATGCATCACTTGTGACTGTATGGGATTCTGCTGTCATAAATTTGTCAATGTTTCCTTTGTCTTTAAAACCTTAACTGAACCCTAATTTTCTGCTCATTGATATTTCACATCACATCTGTGGACATGTCGTTTCCCTAAATATTAGATACCTGGATGTACAGTAGTTTGGGGCTTTTATTTTGGCACAAAAAACCAAAAAAAACCCCCAAAACAAAACACTATTTAAAAAAAAAAAATCTTCATTATTCATGTTCCAAGGCTGGCACCATTTTCAAATTGATGTCGTCTCACTTCAAAACAAACAGATATTATTGGTTACTAATTTCAAGTACATCTGAACTTAACTAGGACACAGTTTAGTTTGTACTTCTTACTAGACTGTAAAATAACTAATTTTTCTCCTCCCGTGAAGGCTCTGGTTATTACTGTGCTCATTTGTGGGTTAGAGGTTGGGGCAGGGTCCCTTAGACAAACAGTTTATGAAATGAAAATGTTTTCGTTTCCAGCGATGGTTAAGGGTTACTTCTCACATTTTTAAGAGTTCAGCATTACAGCTACTTTGGGGAATATAGCCACACAGTCTATTCCTGCAGAGTTAATAAAATCCTCTTGTCTCTCCACCTCTATGTTCTTTCTCAGTCCTACTTCAAAGTATTTTTTTTTTCCTCTCAAAGAGTGTATGTAAGTGCATTACATTCTTACTCCCAGTTGTTTGGATATTTCTTCTAACTCTCTTTTCTACCCATCTCCATTCACTTATTTTTGGACGAGACCGCTCTAAAAAGATCATTAAAACAGGCTGCAGTACTTTACTCCCTCCGTCTTCCTTTGTATTTCTCTCCATTTTCTTTCTCTATCTCAATCTTAAGGACAAGAGCAATAAAGACTACCAGAACGTGGACTTTCTTTGAAATTATCCCCTCTGTGTCCATGTTGCTAGCGTAGCAATCCAAAAGAAGGCTCCCAAGGCCAAGTAGTTAGGATTTAGGGGACTCATTTAGTAAGCAGGTAGAGTTGAGACTTCCCCTCCACCTTCATCCCATTCCTCGCAGCAATTAGAGAGGCCAGGAAGTGCAGTATTTTATGACCTTATAAAGACATTAGAAGAACTGCCGCATTGCCCCATGACATCCCCCCAGTTCTTTATTTCTGGACTCTCTCTCGTAAAGGTAATTCTTTAACACTCACTTTGAAATTTCTCCAGTAACATCTCCCTTTCGTACTGATTCATCATCTATAAATTTTCATCTTCCAACCGTCTTCGGTTTTAATTTTTTCCATCGCTGCCTGATCATCCTCATCAATCTTTCATCCAGCCATTCATTTTGCAACTGCATTCTCCATTCAAACTCAATAAAAGCTCTTATTCGAATCCTCTGCTTGTATTGGTGGCTCGTATTGTATTGTATCGGTGGCAGGGTGTCTTTGATAAAAAGAGCACTCTGTTGTTTCGAGGAGTTCTTTGTGCGGACAAAAATGGTACCATTTTCGACACTTGTCCATTAGGTTTTCATGGTTGTCCCTGACACAGTACGTCCACCCCCACCCCACTGCAAACTATTGTCCATCATTTGTTGATTATTTTGCATGAGCGTGAAACTCACAATTACTCGCTGTCCCGAGTCCTGCATTGAATCAATATGACATGACGGAGTGACTCATTTCCCTGTCATTTTCTAATATGCGTATATTTGAAATATGAAACCTTGTGACACGCTGTGGCAGCCCCACCTCCTTATACACAAATGGACACCAAAAGAGAACCATGCTGCTGCTTGTCCTGCAGCTTTTAAAGCCAGCTTAGACAGACTCGGCTGCTCCTGAAAGGCCCTCTTCCACGGAAGCAGAAGGCAGACACACTTGGGAGGAAAAAAAAAAGGGGGGGGGGGGCAGTGGCATGTCTGAATATTTGCTTAAAACATCCTCCACCTTTTTCCTCTCTTTCTTCCCAAGGCTAACCTTGCATCATTTGACTAGTACCGAAAACAATGGAGTTGCCCACAAAATCCCAGATGGGTAATACATAGCACATCCATCAGAAGATTAACAGTTCCAAAACCACTTCCATTTAAAAACACTTTGGTCCAGTCCAGCTAGAGTGATTTGGACGGACACGTGAAAAGTAAGGAAGCACAATAATTTCAACTGGTTACTATTGGAATTCTAAGAACCCTTTGGAGGAAAAGCTTCCCATTTATTTAAATGATCATTGTACCACACATAACTATCAGAACCAATAGCTTTCATCTTTATCTTCATCATCATAGCCTGTCTTTTAAAATGGTGGAATGCTCCTTTCTGGTGGTTGTAGAAAATAGATTAGGTCAGGGCAGCAGTGCAAGTTTCACTAGGACACCGACAGGAAGAAGAATGGCAGGGACAGGAGGATATAAATATAGATGAAGGCTAGTTGCATGTGGATGAACCGCGGAAAGGAACGGAAGGACTATGGAAGTGACACAATTCAACAAGGAAAGAACCAAAATGAGTTGAACATGTAAGAGTAGACTAGAAGTAGGTAAGAGCAAAATAAGAAGAACTAAAAGAGATCAGAGAGAAGGTGGATTGGGTTGGCATGAAATGAACTGAAACACTATGAATTGAATTTTCTGCCTTTTGTAGGGAACCTTTTTGATAGGTCATGTTAGAATGACTGTCCCTTTGCTGGACAAGGGAATACAGTGAGTGGAAAAACACTTTTTACTGGAAGGGCACACCACCAACACGATACCCATTGTGCCCCGTTTCCAGAAGAGTCCCAGGTTCAGTTCCCTTCAATTCAGCCAGTCACCAAAAAAAAAAAAAAAAAGAAAAAAGAAAGAAACGAAATCAAGAAGAGAAAAAGTAATAATAAAATATGAAGTACCTATAGTGGGAGCAATAATA
This sequence comes from Australoheros facetus, assembly GCA_030220045.1. Lineage (NCBI taxonomy): Eukaryota > Metazoa > Chordata > Actinopteri > Cichliformes > Cichlidae > Australoheros > Australoheros facetus. The sequence continues at coordinate 8,557 of JASGAU010409742.1, forward strand.
TTCTCATATGCATCTCAAGTGAAATGGATCTTTCTAAAAATGAGGAAAAAGAAAAACTGGACTAGATTCAAAAAAGTCTTTGGAGGAGGAAAAAAGAAAAATCACACCATTGCTATTATAAACTCTGGGTGGAAGGCTGGGGTAGAATAGTCTCATCAGAAGGGAAGATGGCAAGAACTGAGAAAAACAACATTTTCTTTTCTTCTCTTCTCAGCCCTTCTCCTCTTTAACCATCCCCCTATCTGTGCATGGTGGCAGCCTTTCTGTCCATGACTGCATGGTGGAAAATGATTTAGTGCTGCCTTCAGCCTCACACAGAGAGTGAGAAGATTACTCTCCGAGAGGCTGCTCACTTTGGGTACAGCTGAAACACAGTTAAGACGGTAAGGTGGCATCCCTGAAAAGTGGACTTTTTATTCTAATGGATGCTGAAGAGAAAGAGTCGAATCTGCCCAGCATGAAATGGAATCTCCGTGCACAAGACTTTGTAATTTCCTAAGACTTTTCTTCAGTGTGGATTGAAATGGTATTTGCTTAAATTTTCCTTAATGCAAAGTGACCCACATCAATTTTTAAATATTTGTAAAATTGTAACAATTGTTTTTACCTTTTAATAGGTGCAAACAATAATTTCGGGATGTTTTACATTTCTTCGAGATCCACTATAAATATCAATATGCATGGGTGTGAGAACCGCTGGTGGGTCTCATCATGACAGAGAAACAGTCATCAATGGAAAACAAGATGAAGACAGCAATGTAGATCAGGAGGCAGTTAATGACTCAGACAGGACGATACATTCTTCACCTGTTTGCTGGGGCTCAACACCAGGGACGCACACAAAAAACAAGTAGACACATTCAAACACTTAACAAAAACATGCAAACATCAAACTCACCCCAGGTGCACAGGTGACTCAGGCAACTGGGTGGAAAGGTAACAGAACGGCACAAAGACAATATATAACCCCCCTGGAGCAAGCAAACTGAGCTCCCTTACCTCTTTCACTTGTCTTTTTCACCTCACATTCTGTCACCCCCCCTCCTTCGCTCTGCTGTGAGCACTCCTCTTCTTGTTCCAGCTCTTTTCATGACCTGACAGAGCAAAAGAACAAAAGAGGGGATACGAACCATTAAGAAACTGTTTCAGTGGAATGGAGATATCTACCCGCAGCCTACGCCAAAAAAACATATACTTTCCACTAGTACAGTGGCCCTTGCAGAATACCAGCTTTCGCCTGTAATTGAGCCATCTTTCTTACTCACGGCACAGAAAGAATTTAAGAACAAGATAAGTGATAGAAATCAGTTTGTGACCTAAAAACTGCATGTATTTGAAGTCAAGATATGTTTTGTGATGTGGAATTCCAAAGTGTTGAGTAACTGAAAAAAAAAGAAAAAGACACACTGAGCAAGAAGTCAGAAGAAAGCTCAGTGTAAACGGAAATGAGGTTCAAGTTGGGGTCAGGAAACACTGACGGGCAACCAGTGTTAAAAAAAAAATGTAAAAATCCATGCGATGATTGTTGATGTCTAACTTTGTCCATTTCATCTTTCTTCTGGCTTAGCTGGGCTGACCGGTAATTTGGATTTTTTTTTTCTTTTTTTTTAGCTGTACTGGCTAAACTGCAGCTGTAAAAATTCACACAGTTTGTGTGCATGTGTGCGACAAAATTACTAACAGCTGTGACAGCCACCATTGTGCACATGCACATACTCTTTTCTGTATCTCATTTGTAGCATGCAGCTGCACAGATAAAACACAAGGGTTAAGCAAATATTGTACAATAGCCAGAAAACAATGCACCCCCATCNCTCTCTCTCTCTCACACACACACACACACACCTAAGACTGTGCCAACTGTGTGTATGCGTGAAAAAAAAAAAAAAAGACTGGCACTGCTTGTCCTCTTTATTACTGTGAACTGAGCAGACACCCCTGCTCCCCTCCCATTCATTTTAATCTCTTTTCTTAATGATAAACCTCCTCAGTCACACACTCGCTCTCCGCCTGTACCCCTCCAACCACACCCCTCCAGTCTGGTGTCGACTCTCTAGCATGGCAGTAACAGTGCTCCTTTGTTTGTCCTCCTCCCCTCTTCTCTTCTTGCCCCCTCACCCTGACCTGAATGATGCTGGTTGGCGGGGATGGAGGCATGCCTCAACAGGAACGCTGGAGAAGAGGAAGGGGAGGGAGGGAACGAAAGAGGATAAACCATCCTTCTTTCGTTCGTAGGTGGGGGCGATCACGTAAATAAAAATTTTAGGGGTTTGGCGGTCAGTCTTCAGTAATTCTCTCTTTATTCATTTGTTTATTGTTATGTCCATTCAGCTTTACACAACAGACTATTTCGGAGGAAAAAGGAAGGTTGGTTGGAAGGGACCACACCTTCAGTGATTCCACCAATCCCAGCTGACCAAGGCTTACAGGAAGTATTTGCAAAGGACTATTTCTGGTTTGAACAGAGAAGATAATTTTAAACACAAAAGTAAAAATAGAGAAGAGAGGAATATGTTTTGATCTTCATTTCTACTCTGAAGGGACAAATGCTCAGAGGCGGGGAAAAAAAAACCAAAAAAAAAAAAACCTCTGTTCCTTGGCTTTTACATTTAATGTGGCTAAGAAATAATGTGCATGATATTCCAACAGGGGATTTGTAAAAATAGCCTTTAAAAGTACACAATGAGCAATTTCTCATTTATGCAAAGAAAATACTGGTCCTGCCCAATGAGGTTAGTCAAGACATAATTTTAGCCGTTTCATTCTGGTACCACTGCTGGAGCTGCAAACCCAGTTTCCTAATAGCATAAATACTGCTCTTGTAATGGTGCCTGGGGGATGTCTCATTTGGAAGTGAGGGAGACAGCACTGTAGAGCAGTACCTTTTACACTTAGCCAAAACCCACATGTGCGCGTGCGCGCGCACACACACACACACACACAGGATCATTAACCCCAACTAATCTACAAACATGTTTATAGAAAATGCCTTTCCAGCTTAGACGACCAGCACAGCCAAGCCACGTTAATTCACTGAGTAAGTGTGTGTGAGCAAGTTTGTGTGTGGTGTATCTGTGAGCTATAATGACAAGTGTGTCATGTCTCTCAGTATGCGTGTGTGTCACGGCCGCCTGTGTCTACAGTGTCTGCTGTGACAGACACAGAGAGAACATGACAGAGACAGCGAAAGTGCGCGTTAATGTGTGCATGTGTGTGGATGTGTGCCTGTGCGCACGCGCTTGTGTGGCGTGACTATGCCAGTGATGCAGCTCACAGCCTTGATCTAGACTCCTGCCTCTCTCTGACACCCGCTGCGCCTGCTTCATTAATCAATAGGACAGATGAAGACAGACTCCTGCTGCGCTGTGAGGAAAAACGGTAGCTTGCGTGCGTGTGTGTGCGTGCGTGCGTGTGCGTTTCTGCGTGTAAGAAAGCTACAATGCCCCCGGGTAGAACGTGGCAGACATGATGCAAACCTTCAAGGCTTCCTGCCCACACAGAGATCATCAACACTGGATTTGCCTTCTTCTACCTCCCAAAGAAAAAGTTAGAGAGGAAAAAAAAATAAACGGGGTTATTACATTTGTTTTTGTGTAAGCATGATTTTAATAAATTGCATTATTTTCTCATCATTTCAAGAGTCTGGTAGGATATCTAATTTTGGAGGTCGAACATGTTCGACAAATTACACTGAAGAAACGGCAGCTTTAGTATCACAACACTTCTGCCTTGTCTTCACTGGGATACAGGAGGAGTGCCAAAGAAAGTCTTACTTCTGGTCAGTTTCAACCCTAGATATCAAGTACACACACACACACACACACACACACAACTGTTCAGAAACACACATTCACAGCCATTGTTGTGTGTATTTACTCTACTCTCTGCTATAAAAAAAATCCCGTTAGGTATCACATCTTTATATGCAAATGGGTTTAATATATCTTGAGGCACCGTGTAATGAAGTGGAAAGGCTTGACGGTTAAAAATAAGCTTCCACAATCAGGTGAGGCAAATAAAAGAACGCTTCTAAGATTTTC
>JASGAU010409746.1:1803-16041 GCA_030220045.1 Australoheros facetus
GTTTCCAGCTTTCCAGCTTAGCCATGATCTTATCTTTCAGGTCAGCTGCTCTGGCATTGAGCTTACCAGTTGTTCTTGGGGCTTGGTACCCAGTCTCGGAGTGTGAGCTGACATCCTGGCTCCCCCTTGCCATAGCATTTGTGTTGTACCTTGTCAATCTCTAATTGCGATAGCAGTTGCTTCTTGCAGATGTTGGAACCCTGAGCTACTAGTTATTTTGATGTTGGGTGTTGACAAATCCATAGGTCCTACATAGGGATGTGTGCGTATAGACGAGTAATTGTCACTATTGTCACTAGTCTTTACCAGAGGTACTAGTGGGTTAGCCTAATTAAGATTTTAATTGATGCCCAGTGCCATAAATGGTCATCTTAAATGTTACGCAGCCATCTTGCCACCAGATAAAGCTGCAGCCCTGACATTGTTATAGAAAAATGCCATAACTCTGTTAATCTTGGCCTGATCATTTTTTATTAGGTCTAATATTGTTAGTTATTTTTTAAGTTTTACAACGTAACCTGAGGCGCACCTCGTGGGAAACACTGTCATTTCCTTGCATGCGTTTTTTCGACTACTTCCCCCAAGTTTGTACAAAGAAGTGAAAAAACTAGAGGGAAAAATGTGTTTGCATGGGTTAAAAAAACTGACCACAGCAAAGAGTAGGACCCAGGGGGGAAAAAGTCCCAGCATTTTATGTTTCTGTCCGCCAGCACCGCATGTAAAACAGCAGGACATGACCGAGAGATAATTAACACACGCAATGCACCTGCACTAGCATAAAAGCCGTCGTAGCTCTACAAAGACCCAGCGCTGAAGTCTGAACCAGGTGTAAGCTGGAGGAGGTGGCTGGGAGAGAGGGAGGTCTGGGCTTCACTGCTCAGGCTTCAGCCCCCCAGGCCTGGCCCTGGATAAGCAGAAGAAAATGGATGGATGGATGTTTGTATTGTTTTGATGCGTGTCATGAATTGTAGAACAACGAACATTATTCATAATGGTCGGCACAATGTGCCACACTTTTAAGTCATAATTTATTTGTTATTCCGATGTTATTTTCTCATACTTGAATGATGCATAAACATCATTTGCATTTTCATATAATTTATGTTAAGTTTTTCTTTTTTTTGTCTGTTTGGAGTATCATGTGCAGTGTTCATAATGCATGATGCACGGATTCACACAGTTAAGTAGCATTTCAGTTTGCCAGGAGAGCACTGACAATATTTGATTTTAATCAATTTGATTAATAAGAAAAGTCATGTTTAATTTTTCTTTTAATCAAATTGATCTCAGTGGATAATTGACAGTTTACAAACAGAAATACTAATTATTTGGCTGCTATGAAAAGCTGTAATCAAACATATTGCTGGTTAAGATCAGAACATGAGCATATCCAAATATCTTGCTATGATCTGAGTGGCATCTTGGTACATCTCAGGACTTACAGAAAGGTTTAGATTTTCACTTAATAAAAGCATACATGTTCTCTCTACTCTCACATAAGTACTGACTGTGTCTGTTTAGCTTCTCTCTATAGTGCTGTTCATCAGCTTGCTATCACTAACACTGTAACAGGAATCCACACAGCCACATCCTGTCTTACAGCAGACAGAGTTGTGTTGTCATGGGCAACATTGTGAAATAAACCCAAACAGCATCAGTGCAAACGTTGTGGTCTGATGCTCTGCTGTCATTTCACACACACACACAAAAAAAGCCAGGGTGAGGGAAAGGCGTAGCTGGTAGGTACATGACGCTGAATCACAGGTATAGTAAAATTTTATAATGCCATAGTTGCTGGCAACAACAAACATACTGGAGGATCTGATATTTTTTACCAAAATGCTCTTTAACTCCCTTTAACACAGAGCGTGTCATGACCACACATTTGCGCAAGCACACTGTGCATTACCATAATTACAGTACTGTTTGTCCTGTTGGAAAAATTCAAATGATTTCTGAAAGCTGAGAAATTGCGCTTCACAGCCAACATTATGGTTATTATGGTAATGTCACTCGCGCTATTACAGGAAGCCCACAGATCCGCTCCTTCATTCACACACAGTGTAGAGGGCGGTGGAGGCATGGATGAATGGCACTCTTTCAAACCTGTCGGTACAGACAGGTTCAGTGTTAAAGGGTTAATAGTCAGTCCTCAGACGCTCTGACATAGACAAGATAAAAGCTCGACTTTAAAACGTTAACCTTCTTTTTTGTTGAACTGTTATCATATATTTCAAGTACTTTATCAAGGCTGTTATGTTGGTGAATTATTGCATGTTTTTGCAAAAAAAAAGTGACTTGCAGTGGTACTATGAAATCTCCCTGTCAGTCAGTTATTTCTGGGTTTTCTGACATGGGTCCTCTGGGCTCTAGCAAGCGGTTCATCGCTCAGTGCTGTGCCAGGCTGAGAATTTCACTGGTTTGCTATTGGAACTGATTGCCATCACCACAATTAGCAAGCAGATGCAGCTATTGGCACCAACAAGTGATCATTCAAATCCCAGGGGACAACTCTAGGGGAGGCTATAAAACTTTGTAAAAGGAGTCTGATATGAGTCTAAGTCAGTGAAGCTCACTTCTGACCTCAACAACTCACCTTAGTGAGTTGTTGAGGATATCCTTGAACACTGCTGTTTTTGCAACTGTTAGCCTCTGTTAGCTGCTGTTAAACTTTTTTGAAGTGGATCAAATATTTTTGGACTGAACTCATGGTGCATTTTCTCTTACTTGGTGAAGGGGACCCCTTCTCAGATGATAAAACACAAGTATGAATCTTCAAATCTTGAGTCTGAAGCTGTAGACATGAATTAAAATTTGCCTCCACAGCATTTGAATGCCTATGAGCCTTTGGCGTACTATGGTCACACATAAAATGCGACTAGGTGGAATGACGTTGTTCATCTCAACCACTGTATTCAAGATGGCACATCAACATGGTGGCTTCCATAAACCGATGCCTGTTTTTGTATTTTTAATGGATTAATTCTGTGTTTATGAGAACACGTCAGTTTGTCAGAATACATAATTAAACACGAATCAGTGTAAATTTATGCGTACACCATTCTTTTTTTCTATTAGGTAAACTCAAAAAATGACTGACGGCACCTTTTAACAGAGCATTAACACTAGGCGGGTGTCAAAAGTCTCAAGCCAACCCAATTTTCTTTATATTTTGTTAATAAAATTAGAAATAGGTGCAGAGCTTTGCTGAAACGTGTGTGAACAATAAATGAAAATATAGTATTTAAAGCAAAACAGAGTCTGCACAATTCCAACAAGCTATTTAGTATGACCAGATTTATTCTTCAACACAGCCTGAACTTTCTTAAGCAAGCATTAAGTGGTCTTCAAGAATAGTTCTTCAGCTTTCTCGGAGGACATTCTAAGCTCTTTGAATCATGGCTATCTTTGTTCCATTCTGGCTCAAGATGATCCCACACTGCTTCAGTAATGCTGAGGTCTATTCTCTGGGGAGCCAGTCAGTGACTGTTTTATCTAATCGGTTTTATTTTTACTGCATTGGCAATATGTTTGGGATCATTGTCATGCTGAAAAATGAACCCACTGCCAATATACACTTTCCTGATGGTGGCTCAAAATCTGGTGGCACCTCTCTGCATTCATAATTCCATCAGTTTCATAAATTTTCCATCAATCTATCAACATCATGCCAAGATGTGGTAACCACCTTGTTGGTACAAAATATACTTATATTTATCTGAAAATGGTCAGGTGCAAGGATTGAACTAAAAATGAGTGCCTTTCCCATGTTGGAAATGTACATGTGTGTGTATTGATCATCGGATATCGGATAGTTGAAAGCAACAATGGAAAAGCATCTTAGATTCACTGTGATATTTGGAAGATACAGTATGTAATTCACATATACTGCAGGAAACAAAGCTTAAACTAGTAATACGTGTATAGTAGGAGTGGGTGGTATAGCCTCAAAACTGTATCACAATATGTCAAGAAAATTTACAATAATTATATTTCTGACACTGTAGAGAAAAAAATAGTGAAGGTTTTATAAATGCTGCTACATGCAAGCATCAGTAAGTGTAAGTTAATGAGCTACAGTTTTCCAGTGAACTACTGTCATTGATGACACACACTAGCAAGCATGAATGGTCACATTTTCGCAGAAAGTATTTCTGTTCTCTGTGATCGAGCTGAACCGTCAGTCTGCATGATGTCTGCCTTACCTGGAATAATAGTATAGAAAAAACAGCAAACCCGGAAGGCTGTGAAACTGTATCGTTCAAGTGTCTTGTTTCAACTCTTGTAAAATGAAGTGATTTTGGAACTCATAGCACAATAAAGGCTTGTCTGATTATGTTGGAGTGCTGAGCAGTGCCTCAGTGAGGCCCTGGGTTATGCAATACAAGCTGGAACATAAGAGGGCTGCTGGCTTCATTTGCCTTTTTTTTTTTCTTCTTTTCAAACAATGAATTTAAACCTGTTTATTTCCTGTTACCATTCTCAAGAAGTTGAGAAGAGCTCTCTGCCTGCCAGAGAGTTCTGTGAGGTCAGTACGTTAGAGGTGACGTAAGCCTGTAATTAGATGCAGACCTTTACTCTGACAGGAAAATCCTCCTCTTTCTGCTGAGCTTTTTTAAACCCTTCAACACTCCTTTAAGCCTCGTGATTTGCTTTTGTTATTCCAGTAAATACGTATTCCCTACAATTAAAAGTTTGGAAAGCTTGCCCAGCTACTTCTAAATTACTTCAACAGAATTAGTAAGGCTGCATAATAAGATACTTATTTTTATTTATTTATTTTTTAAAAGCTTGATTTTGACAGAATAGTATGTGGTGATGGATACGTTTCTATGCCCTCTCATTGTCTGCTATAGTGTTTGCAGCAGTGAGCAAACTCCATCCATTGCTGAAATTGGATGATGTGGTTGAAAGCTCTGGGGAGAAGAAAAAGAAATCAGTGAACCTTTACTGACAGCACACAAACGCTGTGAATTGTGAACTTACAATTAGATTGACCGTGACATCTTTTGTCAATGGCAGTCACATTGAGATTGTATGGTTAATCTGTCTATATATTTATTTATTTATGTATTTATTTATTTTTAGGACTCGCAGACATGCAACTTCAGCGGTCTGCTGTTTTACTGCTAAATGGGTTTGCTGTTTTACTGCTGTGCCCAATGGCCACAGCATAATCAGTGACCCATAACAGGTGCTTCCTGTTAACTGTCAGTGTCTGAGTATAGACCAAGCCTGAAAATGGTTTGGGTTGGCCAAATCAGAGCTGATGAGCAGTTCACCCTGTGGCTTTCATTAATGACACAGGAAAACATCCACAGAATACAACTGTGGAGCAGGGCAGGTGAGGTCAAAGAGAGTTTGCTATAGATTTTGAATTTTATGCATTTTTTTCATGCACTGATCAATAGTTAGTTACAGTGTGTCTTCTCTTAGCGTATTGAAAAGAAAATGTCAGAAGTACACATTAAGATGTTCATTTTACTTCAATTTAGCTACTTAAAATATATGCAAGTTAGTCAGTTTTTAAACACTACCTAATTTAAATATTTCAGTATAAAATTACAGATGTCTGTCTCACCAGGTTGAGCAGCCCAACCATATGTTGTAAAGCTATTGCAGAGTTGGAATATGCAAGAAATTAGATGATCCATTAGTTCCAGCATTTGTTAATTTATATATGATTACTTAAATTTTCCAGTAAAAATTCATAAAAATACATTACTACTAGTACAGTATAACTAGTACACTATAAAATGTGCTGTATTTAAGTTTCTGTTACGCTTTTTCACCACAGCTAAATTCAGGCTGCAGGCATTAATTTATTTTAGAAATACTATACTATCGATTTTTTTCCATCGATTGGGGAGGGGGGTGTTCTCTTGGTACCGAAGGATTGCTAGTGCTAATGGCGGCACACGCTAGCAAACTGTGGTTATAGCAATCCGTTCTGGTAGCTAACAGCTGAAATTCTCAGCACAGTGAGCACAACACACACACGAAGTGTAGAGAGCGGTGCAGGCTTGGAAAACGTGTCTGTGATGATACACTCGGTGTTAAACGGTCGGTCCATCCATCCATCCATTCGCTTCCGCTCATCCTGTTCAGGGTCGCGGGGGGGCTAGAGCCTATACCAGCTGTCATAGGGCGAGAGGCAGGGTACACCCTGAACAGGTCGCCAGCCTGTCACAGGGCTAAAACAGAGAGACAACCTCTCACGCTCTCATTCACACCTATGGGCAATTTAGAGTAGCCAATTAACCTAACCCCAGTAAGTGCATGTCTTTGGAATGTGGGAGGAAACCGGAGTACCCGGAGGAAACCCACACAAGCACATGCAAACTCCACACAGAGAGAGGGAGAGGGCCAAGGTGGAATCAAACCCAGGCCTTCCAGTGCTAACCACTGCGCCACCGTGCTGCCCGTGTTAAAGGCTCGTTTTTCCAAATGAAGAAAATCCACCACGGAGAAAGGAACGCTCTGCTTACATGGTGACACCTGAGCCCTGCAGAGTTTAAACAAAGCAACAAGTTTGTGTCGAGGATTTTTTTATAATCAAATTATTTGAGTTACTTGAGGAATTGTTGCAGCCCTAATTTGAATTGAATGGGCTTCTTTTCTTTTTTTTCTTCTTCCCCAGTTAAATTAGCATTTTGACCCTGACTACCTGTGTTTCCTTGATACAGGAATAAAGATGGTTAAAAAAATAAAAAAATTAATTCAAAAAAATCAGGTATATTTAAACCATGTGTGGCCTTTTTTCTTTTTTTTTTTACTTTTGCCACAGCTGCTTTTATTGGCAGTAGAGGGAGGCAGGAAATGGGGGAAAATACAGGGGAAGACAGGCCGGGACTCTAACCCACGCCACCCGCACCGCAACGTGGCATATACATCTGGTCGCCTGCTCCACCACTGAGCCACCCAGGCGTCCATGTGTGGCCTATTTCATAATAATTTGATTATTGTGCATATAGGTGTCATGCTGACTTTCTGCAACAGAAAAGGGAAATTCAGTCACATTTCACCTTAACTGAATGTGACCTGAGAACATTTCTGGAGAATTTAGAAACAAAAAGCAACATTGGAACAGGGCCAGTATGAGTCAGCTCTATGACCAAAAGGTTTCAGTTCTTATCATCTTGACATGCTGCCCGCTTAATGCCAGTCTGAAACATGGCAGACCAGCAAGAGACATTTCACTGCTTTTCTGTTCCCATTCCATGGTGCATTCTTTTCCCATGATTCTATTGTCGAATCAGTCTAGCTTTTCTTAAAACGGTAACCAGACGTTTGGGCAGAAATTCCTCCCGGGGAAAAGGAGAGCAGAATAAGGCTGCTAGAGACATTTTAGCTTTGCAAGTATTAGTGTTGTTTTTTAATTTTTTTTATTTAAGCAAACCAAATATGGGATAGGTCTGAAATGTTTCTTAGATAAGGTTAGGGAGTGACTGTGCACGCAACTGTGCAACAATTACAGCAAAGATCATAACCAGGTATTTTGGTCAGTAATAACCATTAAAACCATTATCATAGCTGAAATTTAAATGTGCCTTTTTTACAGGTGAAATGTAATAAATGGGTGGGGCGGGGGTGGACCAAGGGTCATCTGGTATGGATGTGGGCCTTGACTGACGTTTGTTATTGACCACACAGCATTTTTTGTGAGGGCCCACATAGCCTTATACTGCTAAAAGGAGCATCGGGCAGCAGTGGATTTTTGTGCGCTGGGCAGAGTGAGAGTCAGAGAGCCACAGCCTACTGTTTCAGCAGCAGAAGCAGACTGGGTGAGAGACCTGAAAACTAAACTGCAGGCAACGCCTTACACAGGTTCACCCACAGAAACCTTGTGAGTTTTGAGACCATCCTGTCTGTACAGTTTCATTGTAGTATAAATGATTTCCAATGGTAAAATAAAATTTTTTGACAGTCAGTAGCCTGTGAGATTATTATTCCAACATCAGAGGCAACTAAAGATGAACAAAACAGGAAAAAACTAAAATAAAGTTGTAAAGTAATAAATAGAACTGTATCAAGTTTATCCTGTGACTGGATATGTTATTTGGATATCTACTTTGAGCTGAGATTTGACTGGTATCCCACGCTGTCTTCAAGGTGGATGGGAATGGCCTACATAAAGTAAACGTGGAAAGAGAAACGAGGAAGCTGCCAGCAGCCGTTATTTCTGGAAATGCTCGCCCAGTTTGGTCAAAAGTGGCTGAGAGCTGACCTTGCAGAGATTCTGTCGCAGCAGTGTGGGTTTGTTGCTCGGACCTGGTGGTTAACTTTATACTGGTGGTTTTGGAAGTTAATGTAGATGCTGTCAAATGGCACAAAGGTGCACACAACATCAGACCAAAGTATGAATTTGACTGATGTCATCTTTGCTTTGGTTTGCAACAGTTTGAAATCAGAAATCTTGCATCACAGAATAAAGGGCAGTGCAATGATAATAAATGAGATCATGGAAACATTGGAATCATCAGATTCAGTTGACTCATGGTAAACGGTAGTGGTGGGCGGATCGATCCAAAATATCGATATTATCGATACAAAGCTGGTATTAGTATTGAGAACAATATTAGCGTGATAGGATCGATACTTTAGTTTGTCTCTTGTAAGTTCAGTGTGTTGCTCCTGTTCATCAGGGAGCAGATATGTCTGTGCAAACACAGCTCCTCTCATGCAGGCACTCTTTGCTCCGCCGCCTCCTCTCCCAAGTCTCTGCACCGCTATGATTAGTTGTCTCCGGTCACGTGACTCAGCGGCACTGAGCAGTTATGTCGGCTGTAGTGAGTGAGAAAGCGGAGCGTCATGCATCTGTACTTTACAGCTGGAAATGAAAACAGTAATGTGTTTTGGGAGGAAATTATCTACTGTGGCAACACCATGGACTTATTTAAAGACGTGAAAGAGCACAAAAAAGAAAAGGCTTGGTTCCCGAGGACCAGGAGGAAGGGTATCCCTCAGACAGACCCAGACCCCGACCCGAGGGCAGAGCCCACTGTCACAGTCCTGTCAGAGAGGTTAAGAATAACCAGGTAGCTCATATAGTGGTGAAAGTGATGTTTCAGTCATCACTCATGTCGGTTCTTCAGGATTAGTTCATGTTAAAAAGTAACTTATCATCTTAGCGGTTACTTCAGCAGACTGATTTCCTATAGACAATATTCAGGCAATCAAATATATATTCAGCCCATTAAACTATGTTAAATTATTTTATTAAAACTAACCCTTTGTGTGGACTCATCAGCTCTGTGGCAGACTAAGTCTATGATTTAATTGTTTTAATATTTTATCTTTACTCTCGGTCGAGTCTGCAGAGAGAATAAAAACTCAAACTGTCGGGAGCAGGTTATCTACAGAGTTTCACTTCCTAATCAGCTGGAAGCGCCATGATTTGTGTGAAACACCCCTTTTAGATTGGTTAGATGCTGCCAATACCACCCTTTCATGTTAACCTGTAGGACAAACCTGCTATTAACTAACTTAACCTAGCCGGTTAAGTTAAGTTTATAACTATTGTTTATCCTGATAACCGAAAGATACCCTGAGTATGCTGAACTCCCTTCATAGTGCAGGTTCTCGGTTTCCAAAGAAAAATCCAGTCTCAAAATCCATGAAAAGCTGAAAGGTGTGTTTTATTGTGTTAACTAATTATTGTAGAAAGTAAAAATCAGAGTGATTTAGTGGTCATTAAAATGTGTTCAGATTTGGCAAAGTGATGATGATTCATGTCAAATCATGAGACACTGCTCTCCCCTACATAAGCAGCGTTTATAAGTCAAAAGTATCGGTATCGGTATTGGTATCATCAATACTGGCCCTGTATTTACTTGTATCGGATCGATACCAAAATTTGCAGTATCGCACACCACTAGTAAACGAACTAGTTCTTATATAGCGCTTTTCTACTCTGAGCACTCAAAGTGCTTGTACAACACGCTTACATTCAGCCATTCACACAAGCACTTCCATATGAAACTAAGCTAATACTTTTACTGTCTAACATTCACACTCCAACACTTGCGTCGGAGAGCAACTTGGGGTTCAGTATCTTGCCCAAGGATACTTTGGCATGCAGCCCGGAGCAGCCAGGAATCAAACCGCCAACCTTCTGATTAATAGGTGACCTGCTCTACATCCTGAGCCACAGCCACCACTCATGTTGGCGTGAGGGTTTTTCTGCCGCTGCTGTTTTGACTGTTGTCGTTCTTTTTAATCCATCTCCCAGGTTTGCTTTCCCAAAATGTCCTTGTCTTAGATTAGAGCAGTTTGTTTTTAATTTCCATCCACCTCTGTTTCTTTAATATTTATGTTCAAGGGCTGAAATTATCCAAACATCGCTTTTCTTCCACATATGTAAATCAGGGTTGTGGTGGGGCTGGAGCCTATCCCAGCTGTCATACGGGTGAGCGGTGGGGTACACCTCTGAAAAATTACTTTTTTATTCTGTATTTTTGTCATATTTTTTATGGCATGTTTTCATTATTTTACAGTGACATAAAAAGGGGGGAGAGAGACGGGATGAAAGTAGGGACGGTGCTGTGCCATTTACAAAATAATTAAATAAATGGGTTGCACCAGTTGGTCAAATTTTTAAAACATAAAATAATGTTTTAGGAGTCTTTTATTTACAATGAGTCAAATTTTGGTCATGTTCTAGATCTGTCAAAGAACCGCCTGTGTGAGCTGCCGGAGGAGTTGTGTCAGTTCATCTCCCTGGAGACACTGAGCCTGTACCACAATGGGATGCGTTCACTGTCCTCCAGCTTCAGCAACCTGCAGGCCCTCACCTACCTCAACCTCAGGTAACTCCTGTACAGACTACAACAACGGGCAGAAAAATACTGATCACTTCTTGTGGGTTTGTCTGGCAGTTGTTTTGCAATCTAGTCAGTAGTGTGAAAAATTTAGACTTAACCTCCTGAGACCCTTATGTCCACATATGGGGACATTACATTTTGGCTTTGCTGCACCAGGGCTTTCAAATTGTTTTGGAGTAGCAGGGGGGCATGCCAAAGTAGCAGGCGCCTTATGGCTGAGACCGAAGCCATAACGGCAGCAGATGATATGAATAGTCACATGTCAGTCGTGAACCAATCAAATGGCTCAGATTGAAAGAACGTAAATATTGCAATGTGCGTCCACATGGCGCTGGAAATGGAGACGGCGGACGGCGCTAAAAATTTTTTTTTAGGAAAATTAAAAAGTAGACGGCGCAGAGTGGTGGAGTAGGTGGAAAATGCGCCTTCCGCCGGCATAATTTGAAAGCCCTGCTGCACCTTATACTTCATTGTGATAAATAGTATTTTATACTTTGTTAAGCCATGTTGTTTTTGCTGTGTTATGCTATAAAATAATCCCAGTGACCACATCTGAGGACATCTTTTTTTTTCACAAAAGTATGTAACAACCGTGTAATAAAATACAACTTCCTGTTCAAAGAGGAAGCTTAGCATATATACATTTCAGGTCCATCTAATCACAAATATATAGGAGAAATTGAAAATGCATCGCAAACAGGAGCTCGGGTCTCAGGAGGTTCAACCAAACAAAGGGGATCTCTATGTCTTGAAGAGTGTGAAATTGATTATACTCTGAGATCTGTGATTTTTAATCTTTAAAATAAAGCGAGTGGTCTTGTCTAACAAATGTATGCTGAACTTTGTCACTTGTGTATCACAGTAACAAAGCAAAAAAATCTGAACTGATGTAAATATCCATCCATTTTCTTCCACTTATCCAATTCAGGGCCACTTATCTAGTTCATTAGGCTCTCATGCTTGGAGCTTAATGATCTGAAGTACCTAGAGCTAAAGAGTAAGTAGAAACACTGAGGGAGGAATACAGAGAAATAAATGGGTCCTAAATAAAAATTTGCTGCCTTGCCTAGTCTGTCTTAGCTTTTAAAAATGCAGTCAAGTACACACAGGGCTGAGGCAGCAGGAAACAGGTGTGTGTGTATGTGTGTGTGAGGCATGCCACAGGTAGCTGTTTCCAGGTTGAGGACTAATAATAGATTTTAAAATGAGCACAGCTTCACAGACTCCAGTTTAAGGGTGGGACCTCGATCTTAGCTTTGTCTTACAACACTACAGTAAGTGGGATGTTGGGCCGTGTTCAACCCAATGAAAATGCTGTGGCTTTTTGTTTGGTTTTTAAATATAAATTTAGGGAAAGTTTAAATCTTAATACCAGCACCGGTGCTTCGGTACAGCGGTCTACATTTAGCATTTGTATTGATGAGTTTAGTGCACAAATTGTTCATCCAGGGTATGTAAAACAATCATTGGCTGATCGCTATTTAAAATATTGATATTAGTCATTCATCACACATTGCAAAGGCAGCAGTCAGTGCTGTGCTTCCATTTCGCAGTAAGCAGGTCCACCACGCCTCTGAGGTGAGCCTGTTTGAATATCGCCTTTGAAGTTTAGTGTTTGTTCATGCTGGAAATGGAGAGGCCATCCAAATATCTTTTCACCAAAGGAACCTCAGTGACTCTTTTAGCCATTTCATACTTTAATGTTACTGTTGCTAGGCAGACCAGGCAGACCATCCAGTTTGTTGTGTTAATACAAGCAGCAAAAGTGGAGCTCACAGCAAGTATATTGTTTGAGATAATGAAAATGTTTTTTTTTAGTTTTTTTTTTATGTATTATACCTTCCACTTTGAGTGTCTTTGTATTACTCCCAGGTGAATATACCTCTTAAATGACATCAGTCTTTGTGTGATTCCACAGTCGTAATCTCCTGTCCAGTTTACCGCCGTCAGTGTTTCAGCTTCCCCTCCTGCGAGTGCTCATCATCAGTAACAACAAGCTGTCTTCACTGCCCACTTCCATATACTCCCTCACACAACTCAGACAGCTGGTATGACACACACACTCACGCCATCATCTCTGCTTGGCAGTACCTTTCTGTACTCTAGACAGAGAGACTCCAGCATCATTCTTTCAGCACAGATCATGTTCATCTTCCTGTGAATCATGGTCAGAAGTCTATTGCTACACTTCAATCATTTAGATTTCTGTATTGTAACAGTCTTTTGCAGCCTTTTCAGTTTTAGTTCATTCATCTTGGTTTACTATATTCTCTCTTTCTCAGGATGTAAGCTGTAATGAACTGCAGCGTCTGCCCGCAGAGCTCGGTCAGTTAGAGTGTCTGAGAGACTTAAACCTGAGGAGGAACCGTCTCACCACTTTGCCTGAAGGTACAAATAAGTTTAGTCTTTGAACTCTTTTCTTATTTTTCCCCAACATAAACCCTGTTCATCCACCTCAGCTACACCTCCCAGTCAACATACCGTCTTAGTAAACTTTAAAACTGATTCCACACAGTTTTGATCAGTTTTCACAAGCTAGACAAACTATAGCTAAATAATCACAATTTCTACAAAGTTGCAACTTTAGCCCTCTTATTTGAAGCACTTTAAGACTGAAGCGCTCTACAAGTTGGTGTGATTGCATCATTATTGTGGAAATAAGCGTTTATGCAGGTTCTGCTTGTTTGCGAGCTATGATCTAAGTGGTAACTGAATTACCGCTGAAAAATGGCCCATAAATGGAAGTGTTTTTGCACTACCCGTTTGCACAGCTGACTGAACTCATCTAAACAGAGGATTTGTTTATGTGCAGAATGTATCCTGTTATAGAATACATAATGATATCAAAACTCAGTTGCTGTTTACCAACAGTGTAAGTTTTCATTCAAAAACCAACATATATGATACTCACTGAACTCTAGGTTATAAACAAATATTGAGGAGGGCTGAAATTATCTGTGCTTTAACTGTTCATGTGCCACAGGCTCATGTCGCTCTCATCACTCTGCTGCTTTTTCTTTCTGCTCCTCTCTAACAAAAAGAACAATTGCATAAAACGATTTATCACTACTGCCTGAAATGCCTTGTTGACAGTCCATGTTTATCTTTATCTTATCTACATCACCTTCCAACACATTTCCATAATGCCCACCTAGCTGTTCCTTTTGGACAACCTCTAATGTGAGCAGCTGCCTGCAATGAAGAGGCTTCTACTAACTCTGGACAAAACACACCAAATGTGCAAGAGTGAACACGAGAGTACAGATATTCACAGCAACTGTGGAACTGAAGACCCAGAGGCTTACTTTCATTTTGATTTTGGCAGTGTTCTTACAATAATAGAAAATACCTAAGGGCAGAGATGCACCGATCAATCAGCCAGGGACCAGAATGAGCCAATTTAAAGCATTCTCGA
>JASGAU010409747.1:4193-18451 GCA_030220045.1 Australoheros facetus
ACCACTGGGTCATCCAATTAATTGCACTAGAGTCAATGCTTCTTTTGCTTCTGCTCCTTTCAAAATGAAAACACAGTTTCCTCCAATTAAATCCCACAGGAATAGAAATAACCATGGGTGAAGAGTTTCATTTAATTATTGCACTTCAACTTGACTTGGGCTATCTATTTATAGGGCCTTTCTGAATGTACCTATTACATGTACATGAAGAGCTGCACTGAAACTAAATCTGAACCAGAACCTTTTCCAAATGTATATTGTGTGTTTCACTTTCATGTGTTTTCAAAAGAAAAACAACATCATGTTGTTTTTATTAAATCTTTATCTTTTTAACTTCAGCAAATACCATTTCCCATAAGTCCAAGACATTTATCAGTAAAGGAAAGGTAGGGTTCAGTGTTAGTTCAGCCATGTCTAAAACAACAGTAGCACAGAGAGGACAAAGAGGAGCAAATATTTTAAGGGTTGTTAGACTCCTGAGATTACACATAGGAGGTTAAATGTTACTTTAGGAGAGAGTGTTGGTGAGCTGGGCATGTATGAAACCAAGATATGATGAAGTAGTGTAGCGGTTGTACTTGTCTTTCACAGGGCCATAGATTTTTTTTTTTCCCCTGTGCATACAAAGTAATTGTTATTAAAATCACATATTTCCATTTTTAGACAAAGATCCAATGAGCTGATGCCACTCCTCCTACAGTACTGCTCAGATTTTTGTTAAACTTCCACACAGTGATCACCTAATGGGTCAAACTGTGCTCAAGATTAAAGTCAAGACATTTTATTTGTCATATTACGGGCACTTTTCCATTTTCACAAGAGTCACTACTCCTTCTAGAGTATTGGACAGATTTTAGTGAAACAAGATCAATTTGTCCTGGGTATGTTTACTGTTTACGAGCTCCCTAATTCTCATTAGTTTGTGCAATACAGCTGGCCAATGACAAGAAAATGTATAACTTCTCCTTTCTGTAC
The DNA here is from genome assembly GCA_030220045.1 of Australoheros facetus. Classification (NCBI taxonomy): domain Eukaryota; kingdom Metazoa; phylum Chordata; class Actinopteri; order Cichliformes; family Cichlidae; genus Australoheros; species Australoheros facetus. The sequence goes on from JASGAU010409747.1 coordinate 5,169, forward strand.
TTTACACAATACACTAATCTGTGAATTGTGATGGATCACGAGTCGGATGGGCTACTACATCATTGATGTTTCGATTTATATCAAGTAGAAGCTGATTTGTCTTTGAATATGTTACAGTGTGTCCCTGGGGAATTATTATATTTTCAAAGGATAAAACAGGACATACTGAATGCAACTTCCCTGAGCTGCCAAGACTTTGGCTCTCTGTCCTAAATCCTATGCTAAACTGTGAGTTGGAAACTAAAGAGAAACAACACTATTACGTCGTTTGCTTTTCACTGCTTTAATCGGAAGGTTAATACAGAAAGGCTAGTTCGAGATAAGGATTTGTAGTTATTGAACATGTGAATAAGTGTTTTCAAGCAAGCATAAACCTGTGAACAGGCTATTATAACGAGCCAGTCCAGGGTGAAAGCTGTGCTGCTTGTTGATTTAATATCGTTTCCACTTAAGACACAAAGAGAGAGTTATAAGGACAAGCATGAAAAAAAGGATAAATGTTTTTAGTTTTATGTTATTATATTAAGTAAGGCAATGGATGAGTAAAGAACTGTGTAACTTAACAAAAGGTCGGTGAGTTCTTGGCAGTGTAGACAGTAATTTTGTACTTCTGAATTCAACAGCTGCACAGGCTGCAACACTGACTCACTGTAGGCTACTTGATAACAAGAGGGAAAGCAGTTTAATAAAAACTTGTAAAATCCAAGCTTCCATCTCTTAAAAAAAACTCTGTTACATTTTAATTAGTATTTGAGATCTGAGTATTGCTATGATTAAATCTATGGATATATGACTATTCTAGATTTTTTAAAATTATTACACGTTTTTGAAATTCTGTTCTCATGTAATAATTTCTTTATGTGAAAATGCTGTCCTATAGAGATTATAGGGCTGCGATGTTGTCATGGTAATGTGTTAGGATTTAAGCTTAGGGACGATTGGAGAAGGCAAATACCAAAAAGGGGTAAAAGTGCAAATCTGACATCTGGTTTGTCTGTAGTTTGCCCCTATACTGTAACATAGTATCACAGGGCTATAGATTTCATTTGACAGGGAGCTTGTGTAAGAGTATGGCGGGTACTTCTTGCCATTACTGTTGGAGGATCAATATGACAGTTTTAGCCTTTGTTGAAGCTGTACCTTCATGATATTTTCAGGTGATTGTTGTTTGTCTGGAATACAGGCGCCACCAACTTATGCTCTTCTGTTCCATCAAAATTTTATTGACAAACTGCCATTTTCACTGTGTGATTTTCAGACTTTAATCAGTAAACACGAAATCTTAAGTCTTTGCATCACTGGTTAAGAATTGCAATTAGATACATTTCGTAATGGGCACAAGTGCAGAACAGAAGACATTTTTAATGCCCAGTGGGAACTTTTTAAATTTCATTTTTACAGTAACTGAACAATAAAAAAAAAGCATCTCAAATAAATTGTTTTTATCTGTAAAAAAATTAAAAGACTACATATAATTTGAAAGTTGCTGCTTATATTGATATACACAGGCAACATTACCCATGTTCACAACTTAGCTCTGAGAAGCATTTTCATGATTTCCAGCTCATTGGTTTGTGTAGTGGATTGCTTTCTAGATGGCTATTTTTTAGCCCAAAGTGTCTGATAGACCCTTTGTACATTACCTGCAGAAGGATAAAGTTACCATGTAGCAAGTAGACAAAGTGTTGTATGGAGTCGATAAAGACCCAAATATTTCCTCATCAGTTTTTGGAGCCTGTACTTGAATTTGTTGACTAGAAACACAACTTCAAATGAGTACCAATAGTGATCTATGTACAGTGTAAAGATTCTATATATTGGTCCTGTGCAGAGCCTACACAAAGCTTTGCAGACTGTCAAGAAAAAACAACCACTCTGTGGGCGAATCTTGTTCTTGCTTCTGCTGTCGTTTGTCCTATACTGTAGCTTAATAGACAAGTATGTCTCCATAGTAAAGTGAAACAGAGGGTTAAATACAATGAAAACTGTCCAGTGTAGCCACTAAGGATGACACAGTCCCCATTTGGTAGTTAGTACTAATATAAGTGGAATTACACCACACTTCGATACCAAAGCAAAGGGTAGCATGTACTTAAAAATAAACTCCTTCATAAAAAAAGTAATTTTAAATCAACTTGGAAGTGGTAAACCTACTTTTAAAAACATTAACATTATATTTTGTTCACATGACACAGACTGAAATGTTAAAATGGTTGTTACTGTGAGGTATAATGTTAGTTACATTAGCTTAAGCATCTATATGTTAGCCATTACAAACATTTTAGCCTGTGGAACATAGTTGACTTTACAATGGCAATATCCGCTTTCTCAAACAAATTGGTAACATGTACATCAGGACAACATAAGAAGGATAAGGATTCACCTTTAATTCTTTAAACAGATCCAGATGCCGGACTTTAGGTGCCTTACTGGGGAAGTATCGGAAGCATGCTGTTGTTTAGTTTTGTTTTTGTTCTTTTGCTGCACACAAGCATGCCTGTATAAGTCGTATACCCAAAATCCTTCTCTCAGTATAGTCAAATACAGGAAGTTCATGAAAGGTATGATGTACATTTTTAAAACAGTTTTACAGATGTATCTATTACATTTTATGATCATTTGCAAGAAAAAATCAAACAAACAAGATGCCGTAAAAGGATCTGTTTCTCTTATTTAGCTGACACTAATAAGAACAACAGAGGTTAAACAAAATTCAGTTTATACTGATGCCAACTTGTCAACCAGCTTCACCTGAAATACTGAGACAGCAATTGTGAAATTGCCTCAGGAGAAGGAGCATTTGTTCAGAAAATGGCCTCCACAGGGAGAATTTTAAGTATGTAGGAATCTAGCGAGCTCCCATAAGACCTCAGTTGGACCCATAGGATTAAAGGCCATTGAAGGATTGCTGAATAGTGGGCAGTCATTAATGTCCAGCTGCTCCCCCTCTGATGCTGTTCTCCTCAGGGACCTGAATGCAGCTTATACAGTGCAGTTGCTGGCAACTGTAGCACACTAAAACATAGTGAACCTTTAAGTGTAAATGCTTACATGCACCTAAAACCTGATAAAAAAAAACAAAACAAAACAAAAAACATAAAAGCCTGGATGACCTCTAATTTCCTGCTTCTAAATTCAGATAAAACTGAAGTTCTTGTACTCAGCCCCACAAATATTAGAAACGTGTCTAACCAGATACTTACTCTGGATGGTACAGCAATGGCCTCCAGTGACACTGTGAGTCCTATTTGACCAGGATGTGTCCTTCAGTGCACATATTGACAAACGCTTTCTTGCATTTGTCCAATATCTTTAAAATTAGAAGATTCATGCATTTCTTATTTCTAGGCTGGACTATTGTAATTCTGTACTATAAGGTTGTCCTAAATCTCCCTGAAAAGCCTTCACCTGATCCAAAATGCTGCAGCTAGAGTACTGTCAGTACTGCAGTACTGACAGGGACTAGAAAGAGAGAGCAAATACATTTAAAAACCTTCTCTTCACATACAGGTCTTGAATAAACAGGCCCCATCTTATTTTACAGACATTATATAACCATTTCACTCCAATAGAGCACTTTGCTCTCAGACTGCTGGCTTACTTGTGGTTCCTCGGATACTTAAGAGTAGAATGGGAGGCAGAGCCTTCAGCTTTCAGGCCCCTCTTCTGTGGAACCAGCTCCCAGTCTGGATTCTGGAGACAGACACCCTCTCTATTTTTAAAATTAGACTTAAAACTTTCCTTTTTGATAAAGCTCATTTTGTACTTAGGGCTGTATTAGGTGACCCCCCCCCCGTTAGTTATGGTGCAATAGGCCTAGACTGCTGGGTTTCTTTTACCTATTTTCACTCTCACTCTCTTCCACAGCATGTCTTTTGTCCTGTCTCTCTCCCCTCAGTCCCAACCGATGGCTGCCCCTCCCAGAACCTGCCAGAGGTTTCTTCCTGTGAAAAGGGAGTTTTTACTTCCTGCTGTCACTAAATGCTTGCTCATAGGGGTCATTTTGATTGTTGGGTTTTCTCTGTAATTATTATATGGTCTTCACCTTACACTATAAACCACCTTGAGCTGACTGTTGTGATTTGGCGCTATATAAATTGAATTGAATTGAATTGAATTGAATTGAATTGAATTGAATTGAACTGAAACATATCCATACATCTAAAGATACATGGAGTTCCCTTATGTCACAAAACATTGTAGGAATAGAAAGAAAACATTACCTTTACTAGACAGCTTTGTACTTGCCCATTCATGCATCCCCACATAGATACACACTGATTACACAAAAAAACAGATGTCTGCAGACATACGCCTACACGCTTCACACACATAGGTATGAAGAGGCAGACTTGTACTTAAGCACCGATATGAGCAGACAAAAGTGAACATACGCGTAGAACTGGAGGAGTGCATCTACAACAAACTATGCAACACTGTTTTTACCCATGGAGACATGTGCTTTACATTTTACATTACACATGTAATCCAGTTAGTTTTGGTTTCACATCACAATTATATAGGCACACACACATATACACACATACACTCATATGCAAATGCTTGCTAGTTGTCAAAGCAACTCATGCTGCAGATACTTTTTCCTCATCTGTCCTCTCTTTGTCCTGATTTGTCAAAATCAGCCAGTGGGAGAATGCCTTCCCTTGGCCAATCATTTTCCAACAAAGACTCTCCAGGCGGTTATGTGTAATGAACACATGGTTATGTATAAAAACATCTGGCTTGTCAGCTTGTCAGGTTTAAGAAAAACACTGAGAAGGAAAAATTAAAAAAGAAAAGGATGGATGGATGGATGGATGGATGGATGGATGGATGGATGGATGGATGGATGGATGGATGGATGGATGGATGGATGGATGGATGGATGGATGGATGGATGGATGGATGGATGGATGGATGGATGGATGGATGGATGGATGGATGGATGGATGGACGAGCTTGAAGCCCCTGTCCAGTTTGTCCACTGATAATTTCAATGAAGACAAGTGTAGGCATTAAGCATTGCCTTGTGCCAGTCTACAGCTGAAATTGCTCTGCTGTCTTTAATTTTATTGCCAATATATTGCATTTGAATGGCATTTCTTTGTATAAGTCAGATATTTTAAATGATGTATAGTCAATGGTATGCAGTTTACAATGTACATTTTTAAAAATGAATCACTAAATCATATTTTATCTATTACTTTAGATGTTTTCTGGTCTATTAAACCATGAAATGTATAATGTTGCATTAATGCAGAAAAGAATCTTTTAACTCTGCTATTGAGCTAGTTTATTTAGAGCTACCTGTATATTCCTATGAAAAAACAATGCATATATTTTTGTGATTGCTGTGATTTTGCTACATTTATCTGTGGAAGTGAAATTACAGTCATTAACAAGTCATTATGTCTATGAGAAACTATATGAAAAAAATGTCATGATATTGTCATTAGCCCTTACTATATTTTTTCTTCTGTGTTTACAGCAATTAGTGATAGGTACCAATCTCACTCTACCTTGGAAACAAAAGGTAAACACAGACAAATTAAAATGGTAACCCCATAGAGTCTGAAAATACTACCAGTGAAACTTTGTGTTGATTTGATGCAGGTAAAATGATACATTGATAAGTGGCAAGAGCTGTTAACACCCTAGGGCAGAATTTGATTGTTGTTATTGATTGCTGTTTGATTCAGAGCCATCACTGGGTAGAAACTGCAGTGTACAGAAGGGCAAGGGCAACAGGGGTGAATGAATCCAAGTGATAGTCCCAAACACATGAAAGTTATAGAAAAATGCATGATATATTAGAAACGAATGAGGTTAAACATAGAGGGGAAAACATCATATTTTTTCCTTTTTGTGCTTCAGGATAGTTTTACCTTCCCAAATCATAAGGCACGTGCTCCATCTAGTGAAGATAACCTAAATAAACAATAAGTCATCTTTCCTGTAAATTATTAGTCATTGCCAACAACTGGGTCACTGACAAACCCAAATACTAAATCAAATTTAATCTGAAACAAAATTAATCCAACATACCACGAAGTGCTACAGTATGTCTAGTTAGTGGTCATTCCATTCATCCAGTAAATTAAAAAAAAAAAAACTGTTTTAACAGGCAGTAAGCGTAATGTGTCAGTTTTCAATACACACCATACTGTACATGTGGGGTTCTGGAAATACTTGTCTAGTGAGCAGCAAATGGATTTTTAGCTCATACTTGAAAAGCATCCAGTTGCTATAATAATAAATATGATATGAATTCCTCAGTGTAAGAAGGAAAATAATTAATTTGAAAGTAATTCATTATCATTACTTTTATGCCCTAAACTAAAAGCATGAACATTATTTCTAACAGTTTATTTATTCATATCTTATATGGCTCTACTTTTGCAACACATATGGTCATCATGTGTTCCAGTAATTTGTCTGTCAAATCCATTTCATTCTCATGATTGCAGTATCTGTGGAAGACTTCAAAGAGAATTTCTTCAATTTGGGGACAAACATTCTTTACCTTTAGCAACACTAACTTGAAGTAATAGTTTACTCTATGGCCTTACCAGCCTCACACATCATTGTGTGTGTTTAGCTCACTCTTCTTTACAGTGTTGCATCATTGAGGTTTGCACACATTATTTAAGCACAGCTTTGTGCCACAACCTGCCACAACATTACAACCATTACAACACTTTGACTGATTTGTAGATTTGCTGGTGTGCTTGGGATCATTGTCCTGTTGCATGATCCAGTTTTGGCCAGTCTTTAGCTGTTGGGCAGATAGCCTCTAGAATACTTTGGGATACACAGGAGTTCATGTTCAGCTCAATGGCTGCGAGGTGCCCAGGTCCTGTGGCTGCAAAGCAAGCCTAAATCATCACCCCACCACCACCGTCCTTGACAGATGGTATGCTGTGCATTGTGGCCAAACATCTCAACTTTGGTCTTGTTTGTCCAAAGGACATTGTTCCAGGAGTCTAGTTTGGTGAAATGCAGCTTTTGAAAACCTAAGGCTTTTTTCTCTAAAAGGAACATGGCAGAATGGCTGGGGTGTCCACTCCTGGGAAGACACAACTAAATGCTCTACATCAGCAAACTGACAAAAAGATTTGTTTTATAGAAGTGGTCACACTTGCCAATGAGCAATTAATCATGTTCATTTGATTGGCAGCACCAGGTGTACAGTACTTAATTTTTCACAGGGCTGTATGCAGCTCTGTGAAAAATTAAGTACTGTACAAAAACTGGTTGTAGGACATAATCTGCCCAGGGTATCCTGGTGTCTCTGCCCAGCTGGATATGCCCTAATTACCTCATGTGGGAGGCATCCCAGAAAGATACCCAAATCACTTCAACTGTCTAATTCAAACTCATTGTGCCATATAAGCTGTGCCAGAGGTGGGATGATTTCCCAAACTGTCAAACACTATGAATTTGGAAGCATGCAGGCTCTTAGTCTTTCCCCCCTGCTATCTGATCCAACTCAGGTCTAATCTTACAATGAAAAATAATATCGACTAGTGACCTAAGGTGTCCTGATGCCAAGCACACTTATTAATACACTTGTGTTTAAACATGGTTTTTGTTGACAAGCTGCACAAAAGTCCAATAAGAGAACATTACTTATAGATCTGAATCAGACAGTCCATCCCCTCCCCCAAGTCACATCATCCCCCTTAACTGTCATTGTCTGCTTGTGTTAAAGTCCCACAGTTTAATAAAAATTCCCAGCATCCCAACCAACGATACATCTTGTAAGTTGTAAATTTGGTGTCTCAAATTATGCTTACAATTGTGTACCTTAGATTCATAAATGAGAACAGGTTTGCATCAATGCTTGAATATAAAACACTGCTCTGTACAGTGAATTCTAAAGATCCCAAATAAAAAAAATCTTTTCTTTTCTTTTCTTTTTTCTGACTTGGAGAAGGACCTGTAATTTTAACAATTAACTATGCTAGAGTTCGTCTCTATAAATTATAATGTTCAGGTTTCAGTTAGCCAGCTTGTGGTACTGACTCAGCCACTTTTAAGAAGGTGTTGGTTGATGGAAGTGAAAGGGGGATGGCATTTGTCAAAATACATTGACTAGCTTTTTATCAGCTTTTTTTTATCTTCAAAAAAAAAAAAAAAAAAATATATATATATATATATATATGTGTGTGTGTGTGTGTGTGTGTGTGTGTGTGTGTGTGTGTGTGTGTGTGTGTGTGTGTGTGTGTGTCCAGTTATTCATTACCTACACTGAAAGATTTGAAAAACTGGCTACTGCCCCCAGAAGCTATAATTTAGCACACTTGCCTGTGGGTTCACAGATTTTGTTAAATTCAGTGTAATATAAAAGGTGAATTACTGACTGCTTCATATTTATGGAAATTGCTATCTTTTTGACTGCAAAAGACTTGAATTGTGATAACCATAACTGCCTCCAAGAAGCTATACTACATGGAAGAGTGCTATTAGCAAAATTGTGACAAATGCAGCAAGACTGAACATGCAAGCTCTGTGCAATATGAGGAGATGTGTATTTGACATTTCCTGAGCTCCATTAAAATTTCTTTAGGAGTTTTTTTTTTTTAATTATCTTGTATATATTAAAAGAGTGATTTTAATAGGAGTAAGGTTCCAGTTTGACAAATTGTACCATGGGTCATCAGGGATAAGAGATGATTCTAAACTAGGTTTGTTTTTTCCGCAACACTGCACCGTGAAAATGAAAACGCATCACTCATGGAGTAATGAGTCTGGTATAAATCAGCTGAGCAGTTCTGATATAATCACAGCAATCTGTTTATCATCCACATTAATTTTAAAATGAGCATTGTTCCTCACCGCCATGCAATATGTTGGAGGTCACTCCCTTGACTTCATTATATATTCCCACGGTGCAATTGCACAATGATGCAAACGAGTGTTTTATTCTTCATTTATTTTTGACAAAGCACTTTGTAGACTGTACATTTTTTATCACAAGTGGGGACTCTCATCTGGAGTCATAACTCAGAAATTACAAATTGGATTTACCTGATTAATTTTTCTCCTCAAACATAAGTTGTTAACTTTTATATCTCAACCTTTCCAGTCCAGTCTTTCTCTTATCTCTGCTTTAAGTGAAAAGTGATGTATGTTCTGTATCCTTTTTTTTACAAACATGACACTGAATGGTAGCACTGTTGTGCGAGATTGGTTTTTAAATTGTATTTAACCAGTAAATGAGACACTTTACAACATGGAGCCAGTCATCTACTAATTGGAATATACCAGTTTCATAACTGCAAACCTATTTAATCTGACAAAGAGAACATGATGACCAAAATAACAGGCCTACTATATGTTAGGCATATACAGTTAAAGGTAATTTAGTCCACTGTTATTTTTAGCCTCACTAACAGAATGTGTGGTTATTTGGTTATTATGAACTATGACTCTGTCTTTGACTTATGGCAACATTACTGGCAAGATTTGCATTCCCAACAGTTACAACTGTTAGATGGTGCTTCACACTTATGACACAATTATTAGCTCAAAGGTCCACTTTTGGTTCCATAATGACGAGACACTCTTACTTAACCTGTTTTATGTCTGAGAGCAAGCCGAGTTACTGTATAACAACCAGCACATTACATTTTTACTGGATTGACCTTGAATTCAACTTTACAATGAGATTCAGCTTTATTTATTTGGAGTAGCCCATTTGTAAAATGCTTTGGTGACAGACATAATGAATATTTTCAGTTTTGCTAATTTCCTTGTTTCTTTTATCAGCTGGTATTAGCTATTTGCCAATCCAATTAGGATCAGCATTTACAAAGGCTGATAAATGAAAATGAATAAAGTAAAGAAGAGAGCACATATGTGTTTGGAATGCCAAACACAACAACCAGCTGATCCTAGTAGAATCACACAGCGCATACTGCAAATGAGTAAATAAATAACTACATGTAACAAATTTTTGTTACTTGTCTGTTTCACGTGTCTGAAGGAAAGAAGTATCAGCCGATATATATCAGAACAAGTCCAAATATCTGCATCAGTATGTGTATATCAGTTGCCCTTAAGTTTGGATGTAAATTATCTTTTTCACATCCAAAGACAAAAATAGTAGCAAGTATATTGAATATTATGATGGCAGTGTTTTATAATGTTTACTTTTGCATAAAATTAAGAGAAAATATACATTCATTCAGCCAGGTGTATGCAGTACATCAGCAAAATCCCAAATCATGTTGGGCTTTCATGATATAATTTGATGCACCTTCTAGTTTATTGCAGCTGCTTATATCTTTTTTAATTGATTTTTTTTATATAATTAACAAGGCTAACAACAAGATAATTCATCGTTTTGTGTCACAATCACAGCTTATTTATTGAGTACAAGTGCAAAATGTAAATAGTGGCAAAGGAAGAGGGTTAACAGTGAATGTCAGCAGAAATCAGCAAATCAGCCAGATTTCACTTTTACTCCTGAGCATAACGGCAACTTCATTTTCCAAAGCTATGCAGGATTCAGAAAAAACAAAACAAAAACATGACAGTTCTTTTAATATACAGATGTTTAATCTATTTAACCTGTTATGTGTAAGGGCTTTCTTAAACGGTCCATGACGGTCCATCTGGCAATTAATTAATGAATTTTCTTATTTAGTCTTTGGCAGCAACGTGTTTCACTGGTTGTATCTCCTGTTGGTATCTGCTAGTAAGTATAGCAAAAATAGTTATAGTTGTCATATAATTGAGTAAGTACTTATGAGTTAGTACACTGAATGCCTTTAGGGTGTAAAATTTGTTTCAAATGGCCATTAAGGAAGTTGAAGCAAGTAAGCAAGATATGAGCACAGTATCTCCACTATGAAGCAATTCATCAGCTTAAGACAGATCAGACTTTGTCACAAAGGGCTGAATTATTAATTACTGTAAATCCTGTCATATTCTCACTTTAAATAATGCCCTTCATAGTACCTCATTATGACTCTTAGTTTAGGTGTCAGTGTCTCTCAAACGCCCTACTGGTGAGTGTAAAAATATGGAGTTGAATTGTAACCTACGAGTGTTAACTTCATTAGCACTAAACATATGTCATTTAATTAAAAAAGGCTGAATAACAAAATGTATTCATAATGATCAGAGAACTTTTATTTGCTACTCCTCGGGTCCTGTTCAGACTTTATTGGCATGTTCCCAGAGCAGGAAATACTGAATCATTCATTATTGTCAAATCTCTAACAGGCTCCCTACTGGTGTTGGTGGCACTCAATAAGTCAAACCATTCACTTTCTTTTCTGGCACAAAAACTCAGAGCACCATATAGCAATGATCACTTACACAATGAGAAACAAAGGGGCATTACACTCACAAACACAACGCACAGCAGCTACAGGTAAAAAGCTTCAACTTTTCTGGTTATTTCCTTTCAAGTCCCAAAACTCGTCTTCGCTGATAAAGACCAAGGACTTGTATTTTCTATCTTCTGAGGATTTAGCGATAACAAATGAAGTGTTGCCAGGGAGTTCAAGAAAGGGACAGTTCTGATGGAAAGGATGATGATAATGTCAAGGTTTTTTCTTATGTGCTCTGATTTGCCACATCTCTTCTTTATGGTTGTGCTAGACATGTTGGAATCAGTGCATTAGTCCAGGATGTCTGAGTGAAATGCAGCTCTGTTGTCTCTTGGTCACTCGCCAATTCCAGTATCGGTCAGATATAATGGTCCTCTTTTCACTCAGTTGAAGAGACTGGTATTATTGCCCCCATCGTCTCCGGCAGCTTTCAGAACACTTTATCCACTGAGCACAGAGCACATACAAAGCTCACTGGTTTTCCCCAGTCATTTTTCATAACCATATTCAAACAAGAGCCTCTGTTCATAATACAAATCTTTACAGTACATACTTCATGTCTAAATATCACACAGATTTGTTATATTATAACTAAATAGAGATACACAGAGATAGCTGAAAATTTTGCTAGTCCACAAAAGCAGTACCTTGACTTCATTTCAGCTTGATTGCAATAATAATAATAATAATAATAATAATATACAAACGTACAGACAGGCATCTGTCTGTAGAAGGCTCCCACACTCAGAATGAGAACTCTGACAGGTGGAACCGGACTATTTAGACAGAAAAATAGAAGAACAGAACTGCTGTACATATTTAGAGGGAGAAATAAGGTCACATGGTCCACTTCCTCTGAACTGCACAGGTCCTCCCATCTGCTGGATACTAGGAGAATCCTTGGCATGCCCCCCTGCAGTCTTTAGTGTTCATTGATAAGGATTTGAAGGAGCAGCAACAGAAGGCTGGAGGCAGCTTGAAGCATTAGGCTGTGAGGTGAGGCAGCATTTAGGAGACTGTTAGATGACATGGTGGAGTGGCCCACTAGTAATTCATTTCCTAGGATCTGGAAGGAGATAGGGAGATTAGTTGTTTGTTTTTTTTTCCGTTCTTTCATCCCTGCTAATCTGTTTAATCGTTGGATACACTTTCCATTTCAGGTGTCATCACTGCTTGTGTAAAAGCAAATTAGTGATACCCTGTTTTAGGATTCACCTCAGCACTGCAAAGCCAGGTTCAGAACAAGGTTTAAAGACACAGCGCCAAACACACTTAAGTGGTTCATGCTCCTTTTATGTCTTTCATATGTTAAACTTGTGTCAGACACATTTATACATTTTCTTTTCAGTTTTTCAGTCAAATGTAAAAAGATGCATGTTAGGATCCTGTCATCCAAAGATCTTTGGCAACTCTTTACCAATATATCTCTAAATACAGCACATCTGAATGTAAAATATTCAGTAAGCCAGTTTGTTTTAAATCTGTCTTGTTCCACTCGCATTTAATTTTTACTTAATTTACTCAAAGTACATTTTTCATGTGTTATGATTATAAACAAAGGGTATGCAATGAGGTAAACTGACCCAAATTTGCACTGCCTGATGCAAACAGAGGCAGAATAGTAATTTCAACTTTGGCGAAAAATTCGCTTTGTGCTGCATCATGAAAACCCATCAGCTGGGACTCTCCTATAGACAGTGGATTCATGGAGTGGTTGTGGCTCAGGTGGCAGCATGAGGTCATCTACCAATTGAAAGGTCAGTGGATTCATCTCTGATTGCTGCAGGCTGAATGCCGAAAATTCCATGTGCAAGGTACTGAACCTCGAGCTGCCCCCAATGCATCCGTGTGTGTGTGTGTGTGTGTGTGTGTGTGTGTGTGTGTGTGTGTGTGTGTGTGTGTGTGTGTGTGTGTGTGTGTGTGTGTGTGTGTGTGTGTGTG
>JASGAU010409748.1:0-13753 GCA_030220045.1 Australoheros facetus
GTCAGGAGTTCATTGTTTTTAGAGAATATCACACTTATTTTTTTTAAATGCATTTTCAGTTTCATTTTTATTTTTTATTCCTTTTTCCTCTCTTGATTTTTAGGTTGTCTAGGACTTTGCTTAGTTCTTTTGTTCCCTGGGGAGCAAAATATTTTTATTTAACCCCCATTTCTTTTCTTTTTATTTATTTTATTTATTTTTGCACACTCTTAACAGAGTGGTTTGATAAATAATCCTGAATATCTTGGAAAATTTGGGGTGGGGATATGTGTGTGTCTAGATAAACATATGTGTGTCTACATGCGTATATATACATAAATATATGGAACAATGATCTCACTGATTGCAATCATTGACATAAACCCATTATAAACATTGAGAAGCAGATATATTTGTTTCATTTATTGTTTTATTTGACTTTGTTTCGATTTTACTCTTTAAATTTTATTTCTTTTATTTTAAAGGGGAGCACACTTGTGGGTCCCTGACTCTATCAGATTAGAGACAATTAGTGGATAAAAGCTAAACTTAATTGATTTTCCTAAAATAAAAGCCAATATAACAGACAAATGCCTTGATCATCACAAATTATGTTAAATTGTTGTTAATTTTCAAGAAAAAGTTTCCATCAGGAACACAGTTTTGGTGAAACCTTAAAAAGAAAAGTTAGAGGAAAAAATAAAACAGTCTGTGAATATTTTGACACAGCTGAATCAAGAACACAAAACAAAGTGCCAAACCTTGAGCTGCTGCTCTGTTACAAAGCAAAACAGAGAACTAAAAAACCTATTTATGAAAAGGTAGGATCAAATAAAATCACCCGATTTACTCTTTTGTGCATTCACATTTATTTATTTGGTAGATTTGTTTAAAGCTAAGATTATAAGAGAAAAGCAGAGAAAATTTGAATTTTGAATGTCTAAACAATTTGATATTGAATCAAGCATCAAAGGAAAAAATCCCAAAAGCTAATGATATAAAATTGAGTATGCCCTTTAGATAAATAAGGTAAATTATTGAGACAAAACAGAGATTATGTCTCAAAGGAGGGATATAGACTAGGAGAAGAGTAAAAATTTAACTAATAAAGATTTCTCAGCTTCATTGTAACAGGAGCCTGAACAACATCACTGGGTGTATTGCAGGAGACTGAACTGATCAGCTACCAATAAAGAAACGGGTGCAGCTCGAGGTGTTCAAGATCATACCAAGCTCTCCTGAACAGACTGACAGCTCTAAGACTCAAGAAAAAGGCTCCTGGTTCCACATGACCTTCAATTGTCACTTGTGCTCCCCTTTCAACTTCTTCCCCCTCAATTTACTGCTGGTTGCTTTCCGTGGCCACGCGAAATCAAACGTGAACAGGGTTGTTGCGAGATCACGTGTGCACGTTGTGAATGAAACTGGCCATTCCCGGTGGTAGATTGCAAATTGCATTGAAATAATACTATAGTGCAGCAATCTAGCAAGAGAAAACAAATCAGTCTGGTATCAGTGATGGGGCGGAGGGTGCCGGTTGCTCGCCCGCTTGCTAATTGCTGTGATAGTGAAGAGTTCTCAGCCCAGCGCAAGATGACCTCAGAATGGCGCAGCACCGGGCGATCAACCTCTGGTCTGGCTAGAACCCTGGGTTTAATTATACGTACATCTGTAGGAACCCCTTGTACTCACCTGAGGGGAGAGCTCTCGGCGGCAGAGCACTGTGACTGTGTTCTCCCTTATTGCCCTCCAAGATGGGCTTCATGCCTCCCAGGGAGGAGCCATCTGGCACTCCTAGAACCTTCCTGAAGAACTGCTCAGAGTCCTGACTCTCCACCCCCTGTGGAAGACCTATCACACAAAGACAACAGCATGAAAAGAAATAAATTAAATTATATTAATTCTTACTTTAGGTAACTCTTGTATTCTATATAGCAAGGTAGCCTCTCAGGAAATTACCTTCACTTTTTTCTACATCAGAATCATGAGGATCAGTTGACACCTGGTTCGTCTGCGATGAGGATGGTGTAGGAATTCCTAAAAAGGTATAAAATTTTAAAATAACCTGGAATTGTAAGTTGAAAAAGGAGTATTAACTTAAGTGCCCATATAATCACTTACCCGCACCATCTCCCTGAGCCTGGGGGGCCTCACCCCCCTCTTGCTTGAGAGGATAATTAACATCCACCACGCGATCCCGGGCATCAGCTGGTGAAAGAAGCACAAAAGTCACACATCCTGCAGTGACTTTTTCCACTACCAATATCCCAAATAATTCTACAGTGAATATCACATAGTATCATATCAAGTTAGTGTTCTTACTCTCTGGGGTAACAGTTTTGACTGCCGTTGGTGCTGGTAAAGAAGGTCTGACGGGGCCTGCACCTGGCCTCTGCCCTGGAGGAATCATCAGAGCCTTCTTACTCAAGTCTATCAGTGTCTTGCCAAAGAAAGCCTCCTGCAGGGAATTAGAAATGTTTACAATATATACACAATACATGGATTTCTTTATTTTTTTAATTTTTAAAAGACATGGGGCATAGAGAGACAAGAAACCTGGAGATAAGATGGAAACATATCCTCAAGTTTGCTCCTCTTCCGACCCCGACGTTTCTTGGCCTGTTCCTCTCCCTCCACTGGTTTAGGATCCATAATGTTGTCTGTGTCAGGGTGGGGTCCTAAAAATATAATCAAAAAATTCAGATTCCAAGTTTTACAGTATTTGCAAAAATTCAGTGGTATCCCACTTCTACTGGTTAAACAGAGATTTAGATATTCCAGAGAACAGCACATCAGATTAAATAGCACTGTGGCTTTAAATAAATAAGGGATCGAGGAGGTTTGATATCAGTGGTTTATATCAGCTTGAATGCAGCCTTAGGGATCAGTAAGCAAGAGAACAAGTCCCACTGTTCCATAGCTAGCTTTTTGAAGTGACATTGCATTGAAAAATATTTACTCACTACCACTCACCTAAACACAACTTAAATTAGAACCATAAAAAAAGTGTATAAAATAACAGAGAAACTATAACACTCGACAAACTTAAATTCAACAGTCTGCTGTTGTCACAAACCTTCTTCGATAGTTCGCTCGATTGGCTGTCCATCCAACATAGTCTCTCCGGCCAACTGGGCAAAAAATTCTTTCTTCATCCGCGTGTGACACTTCCTTTGACGCACCATGAATCCTCCAATTCCTAGCATTATTTATAGAGAACATATTTTTAATTATTTTGGATATAATATAGCTATATAGACAGTTTACATGTTGTTACAAAGCATTCAAGTTCACCTACCAGGCCTGTAAGGTTTTCGCTTTCGTTTTTTGCCGTCATCTGTCTCCTCTGCTCCCCCTTTAAGACCCTCACAGTCAGCCATGCCATCAGCACCTCCCTCTGCACCTGCATCCCTGTCAGGGCTGCCAGGTTGCTCCATCTTGGAGTCACACTCCATGGGTTCCCCACAGCCTGGTTATACACAGCAACATTAAAAAAGGGCACAAAATACCCCTGAAACTTGTTCAGAGACTGATGAGTGAGTGGCAATTGTGCTAACCTTTTCCCTCGTCCCCTTCCCCTTCAACCTCTCTCAGATCCATTCCATCAGGACCTCCTTCAGAGCACATAGTGCCGAGACGGGAGCGACGTTGCCGTCTCTTGTGCAGGGGAGACATGGAGATGCTACGAAGCAGGGACATACCTGACTCTGTAAGCCAAACACCCTCCAATCGGTAGAATTGGGGCTCTATAAAGTGATACTCACACGTTTTAGTGAAAATAAAGGCTACAGACTCACAGAATGCACCTGCAATAAATGAACAAATATGCACAGCTAATTCCACTTACCTGGTTCTTTTATCTTTATAGAAGCCATAATGGCTGACTCTACTACTGTGACCAAAGTGCAAAAAGTAGAGAGAAAAAGCAAAAGAAAATTGTGTCATCAGTTAAAATAAATAAAATAAAAAATAAAAAAGACACAACAAAAAAAACCTCATACTTCTGAAGCCACATTTTTATTTAATTATTATTTTTTTAAATACTGTCAATCTGAGACTTACCCACAGGTTTTGGAACATATGGGGTGCAGGATGTGCAAGCAAAGCCCTCATCAGAAGCCTGTTCTACCTCATCCTCTGTGTACAGACTCTCACAGACGGCATGGACCCATCTGCATAGGAACACATAAAAACCCAGCTAGGCGCACTTTTCAACAAATCAGAGATGATATGGAATAATTTATGATATGAAAAATACATAAGTAATCCTTTCCCTGCTCTCATTTTCTGTTTATGCTGCGTGTTTGTGTAGTTCCAATAATCAGCACCCACCGATCGCAGTACTGACACTGCAGCAGCAGCTCCTCCTCCATGAAGTTCTCCCGGCATACCGGACAGGTGACAAGGCTGGCACAAGGCCCGCAGTGTGTGTAGTTGTTTTGCCACTCGCAGTGGAAACCCGGTGAGTTGGAACCACACTGCACACAGCAAACACACCTGGACAGAGGTACAGATGTAGTCAAGTACTTCATAACATTTACTCAGATAATATGCAAGATTAAAAAAATATACTACTGATAACAATGTGATTGGTGCAACAAATTTTTCGTTGCTACAGAAGGATGGGCTTCTGAATTGCAAATGAAGGCTGAGCCACCAGTGTTTTACATAATATGCAAATTTGAATGTAATCATTTCCATTTGACCCAATTCAAAGCTACACGGCTGAACAAAGCTTTGTTTCTTTTCTTTTCCCTCTTTTACCATTTGCACTTCCAACCACCCTTGGGAACAGTGTGCAGGGGTGGGTCCAAGCAGTAGGTGTGATAGCTGACATCACAGTCATCACACAGCAGCAGACGAGAGGGGTCTGAAGCCTTTCCACACACCTCACACACAATACATTCCAAACAACGCCAGCCCTTACGGAGCATCGTCTTGGTGATCTGCAGAAGACATCAGGTTTAATCTATCAAGATTTTCAAAACACAGGCATGAAAATGTAATCAAACTTTAATATTGTTCTTACTTTGCTGTTAACACAATAAGGATGGTAACACTGGGCACACTGAGCACAAGCCAGCAACTGCCCTTCCACACCCTTTCCAAAACTTCCACATACGACACACATGTCCTAAAAAATAGGAGAGAGAAAACAAAAGAACTTTAGGAACAAAAAAAGTCCATTTGCATTCATATGCATGTGTCAATTGCAGCTCTCAGCACAGCAAATGCACACAGGGTGAGTGAGTATGTCAAACGAGCTTTACCTGTAGCAGGACAAATTTATCGGTGTTTGAGAAAAGAACAACTGTGTTCTGCATGGTGTCATCTTCTTCGTCATCTTCCTCCTTACTCAGTCCAGTGTCTGAGGTCATGCTTAGCTGTGGCAGTGTAAAATAATATGCAAAAATGCCAATTTGTGAAAATCCTAGGAACTTAATATTACCGCATTATAAAAGTTAAACATAAAAAAAAGAAAAAGTTCAGAAGGCAAACGCTCACCAAGAAGGCATCGATGCAGGAGGCCATAGCTTTAAGGCGTGACCTCCCACCACGCCCTCTACCTCCACCACCACCACCACCACGAGGTCTACGCTTCCCAGGGAAACTACTGCTTCGTCCCTGCAATTTAAACAAAAGAACCTTTTCAATGTAAAGTTATAACAATGACATNAAAAAAAAAAAAAAAAAAAGACAAAAAGTCCAAAAAATACTCAAAAAATATAAATCGACTAGTACACTGCAACCTTACCTGTTTGACCCTTGAGCGGCCTGGGGAACCTCTGCGTTTGGCCTTTTCTCTGTCACTTCTGAGAGGTTCAAAGGGAAGAGAGTCATCGGTCTCAGTGAGCAAGTTATCGGGGTGTGAGCGGCTGGAAGGTACAAGGCCAAGCTCCATGGAGAGCTGAGGGTCGGGTTCTCCTGGAGAGCCCAGAAAGCCGCTGCTGCTCTCATCACCATGGCTCATATTGGACATTTCATCCAGCAGCAATTCTGGCTTAACCTCTTGCAGTCTTCTCTTGATGTCCTCATTGTGTCCTTCTCCTTTCATTTGCTCATCATAGTCTTCCTCCTCCTCCTCCTCCTCTTCCGAGTGAGGTAGTAACCTCCCCTCTATGTCAGCAGCAGAGAGAGACTCTTGTGTGTCTACTGATAAAGAAAGGGTAGGAGACTGGAGGTCCTGACATGGACTTTGTTCCTGCTTTTCATCCATAGAAACAGGCTCCGTTTTGACCACACAGACAGAGGAAGCTGGTAACTTCTGTGGATCATTACTGAATGGTTCTGCAATACAGATGTCACCAGATGCACTCTTCAATAACTCTTGTGACAGTTCTTGTTTAACTGAGGGAGCAGTCTCTTGCTTTTCCTTGACCACCTCCATAGTTTCAGGGCCTTCCTGCAATACTCGTGTTGGTTCTACTTTACAGTTGTTAGATTGTGTCTCTGCTGTGGGACCCTGGGAAGGGGTGGCTGGGTTCATCTGACTCGGTGCCTCTTTTGCTCCCTCTTCAGCACCAGGTATACAAGAGGCCCTCTGTTCTGTTGTTGAATTATCTATTTGAGATAAAGGAATGTGCGATTATCAGCACATCGGAAAAATAAGGTTCTGCTTTGTGTTTATTTTCAAATATAGTACATCTATAGTGTGATTTGAGTTTACCTGTAGACTCGAGCAGAGCAGCTGGTGTCTCAGAACCAAAAGCTTCTGTTGCTAAGCGTGGCTCTCCCGTCACTGTTCTCTCCACAATGTTTGTTGTCTGAACAGCTGTAGACTCCACCCCTAAAATGAAAAGTAACTCACTTACATAGAAAACATCACTGACATAAAAAAGGCCCTTGCATTCTTATGCAAATAAAATAAAACTCAAAACAGACATTTCTTTTAAGTTTGGTCTAATGTAGAGTCCAGTAAAGACTTACCCAAGTCCATGGGTGCCTCTTTATCAGCCTTATCTTCAGCCTGTCCCGCCTCTAATGTGCCTTTCTGTCCTGGTGTCACTTCTGATAAGTCTGTCTGCTCTTCTGTTATCGTCTCAGTATCCATTTGGACTGCCATCTCCACCAATTTCATGTTGCCTTTAGTCTCCTCAGGGGTCTTTACTGTCTGCGTCTCCATTGTGTATGGTTCAGCAACAGGGTGCTGATCCTCCTTACAAGGCAGGCAAATGATCTCAGCTTTTGGAAGCTCCCCCGCTGAACTACACTCGTTGTGCACCCATCTGAGACAAAAGATTAATTTTGTTTTTTTTGGGTTTTTTTAATGATTTAAGACTGACATGGCCACATGTCATAGCAACCTCTTTTATATTTTAAACTAACCTGTGGCACATGCTGCAACACTGCAGAGCAACAGATGGGTTGGCAGCTTTGCTGCACACGCAACATACAGAACTGCGGTGATGCTGGCATCCCTCACACACTGTGTAGTTATCAAACCACTGGTCTGAACCTGGCAGCACTAGTCCACGGACTCCACACACCATACATACACGACATCTCTAATATAATAAAGATTATAGGGGAAAATAACAAAAAAGTCAGGCTGGGAAAGAAGAAAAAAAACTTCTACAAATGTCTTGTTAAACAGAAACACTTTAAAAGTAAGATTAAGTTTTAAAAAGTAAGTGAATTTGATTAAATGTCTGTGTTCAATATATGGGAATCTCTGTGGACAGTGGTGAAAACTTACTCTGCATTTCCATGGGTCAGAGGGAAGAGAATCCATGGCTGGCTGGAGACAGAAGGTGTGGTATCCCTTATCACAAGCATCACATACCAACATTTTGGAGTCTTCCCCTGGTTGTCTAAAAAAATAAATAATAAATAAAATTAATAATCAAGTGGAAAAGTGAAATTAAATCTCAAGTAATACAGCACACAGGTCTTAAAAATAAATAAGTAAAATTGACTTACCTGCAAGTCTGGCATACTTTACACTCTGGGCACTGCCATCCTGCCCTCTGGATGGGTGTGGCTCCAATCTCCAGACAGGCTGCATGATAGTGTAGACCACAACCCGTGCAGAACAGCAAATCTGTGAGCTCCCCTGCTGAGTCACATACTGCACACCAAGACTCTTCACCAGCTATTTTAAAAAGGGGGGGGGGAGGAAAAAAATGTGTCTAATTAAAAAAAAAAAATTTTTTTCAGTTCCTCTTAAATGATCATTATCAAGGACTACCAACAAGCCAGGGTGCTAGCAATCAACTCGTGGTTTTTTTAGGCAAAGTACATTTTTAAATTTTAGAAAAGGATAAGTTAACGATTTATTTTTGTCTGCTTTTAAGCTGACAGCTTATAACAAAGATTTTCAAACTGACAGTCCACATTTGATGAGCCAGATATGCATGGAGCACCATAGATAGCAGATATTAATTCCAAAAAATATTCTGCCTTTCTACTTCTGTGCTGTTTAATTGGCAGCTGGCAGCTCATAATGTGTGTACATTCTGAGTTTTAAACTGTGCGCATGTTCCAGGTAACAATGACATCACAATTTTGACAAACGCTTCTGTTTCACTTACCCAACTCCTCTGCCTTGTCTATGTGCTCCAGACAGAGGAGAACCAACTGCTTCATGGACTGGAAGGATCCACTGGCTGCTGAGCAGGGGAAGTGGTAGAACCGCGAGCAGCCCTCAGCATGGCATCGAATGGTTGCACCTAGCCTTTTGCAGTATGCGCAAATCTGAAGCAAACCAAGGGTAGCAAGTTTTGTTTTAACCTCTACATTTTCATCCAGTACATCTAATCCAAGTTAATGAAAACTACACTTACCCGCTGTGTCCCTGAGATAACAGCTTTATCCACATTCTCCAGCTCCTCATCTTCTGTCTGCTTTACTCCCTCTGACCACACTGCACACCAGTAGTGAACCCAACATCCCCCTGTTTATAATAAAGCCCAACATTAGTAAAATATCTAACCAAACCTCAGTTCTACATATTTGTGCTATGCATCTAGTGAATGGAGCCTATGATGTGTAAAGTAATTGTAACACCAATTAAATATAGTATTAAAACAAAAATATTTGTTTTGATTTTAACCTGAGTCATCAAGGAGTGCTGTCAGACAAGGCGAATCAGAGAATCCAATGGAAGACAGGTCATCATTTCCAGGCTGTGGCAGTGGGGAAGCTGATGGCTTGAGGGTTGGCCGCTCAGAAAATGGTCCAAAGTGCCTCAGTTCCCGCTGTCCATGCAGGCTCCGCTCCACACAGTTACAAAGCGCACAGGCTCGAACGCTCTTGCTGTACAAAAGAACAAAAATGATTGAAACCATGTAAACAGATTTGTGGTGGTGCCAACAATGAACATCATCTTTGGATAAAGCAACGAGCACAGCAAGTTGTATCATCTAATAAAGGGCTTACACAGATGTGTTAGAAGAAGCTGCATTAGCACCCGACTCATCAGCAGCAGGAATGACCTTAGATTCCCCGTCAGAGGAGACAAGCTGCTTTGCAGTGGTATTGTCATCAGCTAGAAGAGAGAAAAAAATGCTTAAAAGGAAAAAAAAAGAAAAAAGCAAAACAAAAAACTCAGCAATAATGCACAAAACACACAAATAGCAACTTTTGGTTGCTCCCTTATTCACAATGGGTTGCTTCACATATTAGATTTGGCAAAGATTTTAACACTAGATGCTCTTCCTGATGCAACCCCAAAGGATCTGCATCTCCTTCTAGGATTGAACTGGGGATCTTTTCACTTGTTAGGTGAATGTGTAAACCACTACACTACACAAATAATAATTTAAAAAAAAAAAACAATAATTCAAATTTGTTGGGCTGTTATCACCTTTAATTACAAATTACTATTTCAGGTAAATCCAAAGATCTGCTTTTATTCTCAGCTATGTGTATTTCTCTTACAAGGCAAACGCACACCATTATATTTATACACATGCAGAAGAGTGTACAGAGAACAAAAAATACATTACCTGTTGGTTCAGAGTCATTCTCTTCGCAGTTTGTTTTCTGCTCGTCCATCCCCCGTACTGATTTTGACCTCCCTGACAGAGATCTGCAATTTAAAAACAAAGTAGCGACAGTTTGTGAATGCTGATCATAAATAAAATAGTTATTCCACAAAAAAAATCTTTGAGCCTGATTTTTTAAAATGCCAGTGTCATCTTCATCACATAATACAGAGGGAAAAATTAAAGCCAAAATAAATACTTTTCCTCTTTTCTCATATATAAAAACTGAACAGATAAGTGGTCTCCAGTTTCTCACTTGCTGAGGCAGAAACCACTAATGTTCATAATCAACATATGAATTATAAAAAGCCATCTTCATCTGCCACAACATGCACACACTAGCTGCTCTGTGCATCCAAAACCACTTTTAATATAAAAACCAACAACACAACTAAGTAATGATATCTGCTGCTTTTTTTTTTAAAAGATGATTTCCTTGCATTTATCTCAGTAACATTACTACCAATACAATCGAGCTTTTTCGCAAACTCGTAAAAACAGCGTAAAGGTTATAAGACCACGATCAATCTGAAAAGCGCTTTAACAACTCGAGTTATTTACCCAGCAATTCATAATCCAAATCGGTCAAGCTGTTTTGGCGGAAAAGCGCGAAATGTTACAACTAAAATGGTGTTTTGCTAAATAAAACAACCATAAATCGGGATACACAAAGAACATACAACTTCCGTGTGTGGAGCTTCCTGTTGCAGCGGGGCTCCTTTCGTGCAGAACCTCTTCGCTAGCATCATAGTTCCGCTGCGAGGTTCTCGCCATTAACAAAAATACTGTAAAACAAACAGCGAGGGCCTCACCATATTTTGCCCACACAGCTACTGAAACGAAGCATTCACCTGAATGTAACGTTTAAAGCTATTAAGAGATATTTTAAAAGAGGTAGGCCGACATGGTAGTTCGTGTGTTTTTGGTATATTACAGCTTCGCCAGTATTTATAAGTATGATCGCGAAAGCGAAAATGACAACCGAAACAATCGACAGCGATGCGATGCTGTTAAATAAGTGCGACGATGGCTTTAAAGTACAAATCCAATGCAGAAGAGCATTTTTTTTTCACCAGTTACAAAATCAAAATTGTGCCATCATACTTGAGGAAAAAGCTTTCCTGTGGCTCAACGCTGTCATACACATTTCGTAATGTTTCCTTTTCATTCTCACGGGGGCAGCTGGAAGCGGATCCCAGTCTCAGGGCGGCTGGGTTTTTCTAGTGGTTCATGCAAAGAAAGCATCACTTATTATTACGAACAGAATTGAACGTACATAATGCAGCACTAACCAATAACAAAAGTAGATGCATCATCATCAAAATCACTCAGGGGTGTTTTGAATGTCTTTCCTATTAGTAGGACCAAAAAGAAAAAACAACTCCCAAACAATTTAAACTTAACACGATTAAAAGTACTATCACAATACATGGTGCTGCATCATTACCAGATCGCACAAACGCTGCTACTAGCTGAAGAACGCAACTGGGTTACAGCACGAAATGAAACGTTAAGGTTGCATGTCCGTATTAAACACACTCGACGGCACAAGAAACGCACTCTCCTCATGACAACAAACTAGACGTCCTACATCTAACTGACCTTATATCACGGTTTACGTGGATACCGTATATACTTTGTCTCCAAAATACAGTTAGTAACGCGCAGGGCAAAAAGTACCGCTACGACGGCTGAGTAAACGTCTTATAACATCCTGGCTAGCGAAGTTGACGTTAAAAGTGTTAACATTACAAATTAACTTTCACGGTAAAGCTGTTTGCTCTTCGTTTACACTGTTTACCAATTGCAACTGCGATTTGTTACAGGGTCACTGTAAAAAACAAAGAAAGAAACTACTGATATTTTACAGCTGAATAACTGCAGCGCTAAGCACTATTTCTCAATGTAAACATCGACTTCAAAGGGTTGGTTCTGTCCAGAAAATTTCCATGTCCATGTCACTGGCGGCAGGCTGACACGGAAAAGCTAAAAACTACCAACAGTGACGTAGCTGCAAAGTCTTCCAAAAGAGACAAAACTACAGAAAATACATAAAAATCCCACGCACACGAACTTACCTTTAAAAATGTTAACCTGCTACACCGCCTATAATGGCGCGGAAACAGTCAGCGTATAACATATTTCAACCTAAAGTTAGCTCCCAGGTAACATTTGCTAGTTCTCCAGCAATTACACAGTCCCATCCAGTTGAAGCTAACAGCTAAACGCTACCGAGTGTTGCGCTAACACCCGGTCTAAGGTCAGGGTTGGCGTGTCTTTAGGTAAGAAGTTCAAAGGAGCCACAATCAAAACAGCTCACCTCACAAAAGCAATATCTTCTCCTCATGTATCAGCAAAATCCACAGAGCCACACAGCGTCCCAAAATGCTGATGGTCGCTTCATTTTATGCACCGGACTAACGCTGTGGCTAGCCGGCTGGAGTCAGAGTGGGGGGGGAAGTGCACGTCGGCGGAAGGCAGGCTGAGCGGTGGTGCTAGCTAGATGGATAATGCCATTAGCTAACAAGCGGCTTGAGCTTTTGTGTCGAGTGTGGTCGTATAATACCAGGGGAACTGTTAGCCGCAGAGACAAGTCTCGAAAAGATTCCTTGGCTTCATGCAATGAATCAACAAACTTAACGACTTTTCCTTGCTTCTGGATTTTAGCCGGAAAGGCTAACATCAGCTAGCTTTTTGCTCTGCTCTGGAATCTCACTCGCGAGGTTGTTAAAAGCTATTCCAAGTTTGCACCAAACAGTGTATGCGAAAATTACAGCGCTGAACTTTGTTGGCAAGCCACTAAAAGTATATTTTTCTTTAATTGTTAGTCGACTGCAGACTTTTCATCTACCTAAATCTGCGGATCAACTTTGCATGGATACCCTTGTGTGGGGTCACTTAGCATCTCTTCTTCACTTTGCGTCCTGAGACGGCTGTTCTGCCAAGTGGCTAACCGCTGCTAGCAGCGCTAGCTAATAACAACTACGTCAAAAAATTAATTCATGCAAACCAACGGGGAGAAATTATATTTGTTACTAGTTACTGCTTAACTTGTAAGAGCTTGAGCAAATAGCTGAATAACCCTGTGCGAGGTTGACAGTTTTTAGCACGGTAGATTTTAATCTGGTGAGCGCTGACCAGTGAAATATGGTGGATATTAGATATTAGGTCATTTTGATTTTCGCATCCAGGGAAGCCATTTTTCATTAGACTGTTATGATTGTAAGACCACAGCTGCTGTGCACATGCCTGCTGATGAATGGTTTGCTTGTTTAAATGATGGGCTACGATCTGTGTTTGTTCAATTAGGTTACATTTGTCGTGGTGCAAATTCATTTTTGTAATTGATAAAACACGTGTTCATTATGTTTATGTATTTTTTTTCGCCTGTTTTTATGCTGGTCATTGCGCATTTGGCTGGAGCTTCTGTAAAACGGTAACGTGTGTAATTGATGAGTTGTAATCGATGATCTAAAAAAGTTTTCAGCAGGTCGCGCATTTTCAACTATTGTATGGTGTAATTGTTCATTGTTCTGTTTTGCAATATAATAAACGTCTTTCAAGGAAGGATGTCGTAAAAAAAAAACAGGAGTAACAATAATTTATTTTGTTAAAACGCCCAGCCTTTAAGCAGACACCTTAAATCTCCTATCTGATCACAGTGTGGATGACCTTTCCATTAAAATATTTACTATTGTAATACTAACTAAAATCTGATTTGCAGATAAGAATAAAGTGCAATGGTAATGTTAAAGAAGGTGACCAAGCCACATCTCCTGTCAGCGGGT